>JARQWZ010004073.1:0-127184 GCA_033150135.1 Gobio occitaniae | reverse complement strand
AGCTGAGGCTCATATTACAATCAAACGGTACCGACGCGGTTTTCATATTCATAACTCCTGACACATATTAACAAATTACTGTCACTATAAGACTTTGAGAATAAAACAGAGGTAAAAAATGGAAGCTTTAGTCTTAGATCTTTTAAATGATGTATAGTTTATCAAGGTAATTACTTACATCTGACAGTCATTTGAGCTCATTTAAACAAATAAAGCTTAAGGACAAATGCGCCCTCAATCCGGTTAAGAGGTTAAAGACATTTATATGAAAAAACACGTAAAAAATGACTTTTTGGATTTTCTAAAGAAAAGGAGAAAATGGATTTTACTACCCCTTGCTATCGATATTTTGACATTTGGGCTCATCGACATGACTATCGACCTATATTTACGAACTTCTGATGCTGGTTTTGTCTCGATCGGACTAGAGGTTTCGAAGATATCAGCTGATTTTTTTTAAAGCCCTAAATTACAACGCTGCACCAACCATACACCTAAACCTGGCAAGTTTGGTATCGTTGGACTCGGCAAGGATTCAGGAGACAAAAAAAAGTTACTCCCATGAAAATAAGTCAATCTCACCCAAAGTTATAAGCGTTAAAAAAAATATCCACTAGGTGGCGCTGTTTCGAAACTTCTCTGGCTCTTTCAGGGCATCGAGCTGATGATCCATACTGAGTTTCGTAACAATCCGTTCATGTGTTCATAAAATACATCATTTTAGCACATAATTCAAAATGTCTGACAGCCGAAATAGCTGATATGGTAAAATTGGATATCAGACGACCCGACATGTTGCCCTAAATCTAACTTTTATGATTTTTGGACAAACAGTGCAAAAGTTATAAGCAAAAATAGCAATTTTTCATATCTCCAGAGCCGTAGGTGGCGCTGCGCCGAAACGCTGCAAGTTGCCTCAGGGCATGCTTGTGATGACATGTACCAAGTTTGGTCTGAATACAATAAAGCGTTGCGAAGATACAGCCTTACGCCTGTTTTTGCAAGTGCTTTGTAAAATTTGTTCACACGTTTATCAAAAACAATTTGTTGAAATAGATTTTCTGAAAGAATTTATGAACAATTTATGAACACCTGAAGACAAATTTAGTTAATATATATATATTGAACTATGAATGCCTTTCAAAAACCAGATTGTTTTAAGGCAGATTTAAAGAAACAGATGATGACTTAAAAGTACAGATTTAAAGGGATATGGAAGGCCATATAAATTTGTAAGTTCTTGGTAAAATTATAACGATTTTGGGTTTAAGTGGCAAGGTGAGGATTTGATGATAAGTATCACTGCCAAAAGACATGAATCAAGAGGTTTAAGATTTTGGGCCAATTGGAGCGCAAGTCTAAAGAGTTTTAATGGACAGGGCATGGAGAAAAGGGTACTTTAAAAGAAAGCCCTGATGAATTGATTTTGAATGGTTTACTGATAACAGGAAATAAAAAAATTGGGTATTGAGTATGATTAAGTATGATGTCACAAGATAAAGGTGAATGAACGATTGAATGTAATATGAATTGATAACTGTCATTTTGATTAAGTGTATTTAACATTAACAAATTTAGATTTATGTTCATTAATGGTTAAATATGATGTGGGCTATGATTAGTGAGAATGGGTCTGTTGGAAATAGTTTAACAAAAACAGGGTGGTTTGTGATGAATGGTGTTGAAACAACTGACTGGAGGAAGGTTGATAAGAACATAAGCTTGAAATCAAGGTAGAGAGCAAAGTGACCCCATTGACAAAGATAATCAGTGCATGACAGACATTTATGCTTTGACACTATACCCTGCATGGACAGAGGTGTCATCTGAACTATGAGCAAAGCACAGCATGTAAACTAAAGGATGTTTTATGTAGAGACTTAAAGTGCTAAGATGGATTATTATCTATCTTACTTATTTTTATCATTTAGTTTGAGTTGGACCACTATTGTGTTTTGAACCCCAAAAAAGTTCTGTTATGATTTTGATTAATTAAGAGAACCACTGATTGTTTCTTCAAATGTGTTTTCTAAAGTGCGTATTGGGTCTCTGAGGAGTGACTGTGGGTCTGGCCTAGGGATGTGTGATGTTTCACTAAACACTTGATAGCAACAAGGTGTCGTGTGTTTGGATTTTGGAGATATCACACACCACTAACAAGCCGGGAGTGCAGTGACAGTGCTTACTATCTTAGCCCGGCTTCCAGAGATGAAATATGGATTTGTCTTTAATTTTTTAGGATATTTTTGGTATGTTTTGGGAAACCTTCTGGTTAAGACTGGAGTTCGTATCTTGACGGATAAATGCAAGCTGATGGAGGGTAAGAGTGAAACGATTTAAAAGATTTGAGTTATGAGTTCGGGGTTGAGCACGATTTTGGGGCGCTGTGGAAACACAAGAAATTTTAAAGTCTGATGGGCGCACAACTATGAATGCTTTGTGTCTAATCTGCTAGACACAATTTTCTTGCCTGGCCAGGTTGCTATCTGTAAATGCGCAGCGTAACTAACAACGAAGAGTTTATGTCAACAGGAAACCATGAGAGCAGACGCAGCTGCAAAGGCAGTGGAAGCTTGACAGACGAGGAAACCAGAATGTATTTTATTATCTGAAATAAACACAAATGTTTTGCCTTCCTTATAGACTATGCAGTCTTTCAACTCAGGGCCATAGAAAAGCAGCAATGGGAACAGTGCGGCTGCAATGCGCAAAATGGCGTCTGGACAAGTAGTGATGGCAAGCCTTGTTTACCCCAAAAATGTTTTCGATGATTATGATAAATGGCCACATGGGCGATCACGCAGCCAAAAGGGGAATGATACTCAAATGAAAGTTTATGAGGGGGTTACAATATTTACTGAAAATGTTTGCATCTTGATGCGTATTGATATACACGAAAACGAGAAAAGGCCTCAAGTAATTCTGAGCCCGTTTTTTGGAAAACCACCATTCATGGGAATGGAAGGGGGTAAACAATAGCTTACATCAATAGAATTGTGAATTATTGCAAAGAGCTGTCTTTTCTGTTGTCTAAGGTCTGTGTGCAGGTAAAATTTGGGGAAACCAGCTGGGACTCCTTAACACGACATCAAACCAGGTGATTTCGTGGTGATACAGGACTACAGAAGGAAAAGCTGAAAGGCGAAAAGGGGGCTAGAACCACGGCTGTGAAGGTAGCTGAGAGGGTGGTGTGGGTTCACGCAAGCCACTGCAGAAAGGTTCCATCAGTGACGAGGAGGAGGAGCCAAGACGAGAGGAGCAGGAAGCACATGTCGGTGCTGGCAGAGGTCAAATATAAACATCAACTGCCATTATCAACACAGGAGCAGGAACATCTGCCAAGAGTGGTGCTGAAGTTAGAACCTATCGTGAGATCACAAGCAGCGGTCTCTGTGAAAAGACGAGAACCAAACAGCAGAGAACTTGAATTTGACAATCTGTGTATTATTACCGGGTGATGAACGCAAGGAAAAGAATAGGGATAAAAAATAGAGATATTAATTCTGTGATGGGGACTTTACCAGATAGATATAATGGTTATGTTTTGTCAGATCCATGGAAAACACCTGGAGCAAATTAACCTGAAAAGGCAGATGACTCATGGTTTGGTTGGATAACAGACCGTAAAGGATGGGTATCACACCAGATGGTTAAACTGGACATTTATGACGAATACGACGAGTGGATGAGTGATTTTAGTGATGTGACCAGCGAGGAGAAAAATGAAACAAATTAGGGGACTACGTTTTCGCTACTTTCGATCTGGGGAGCCTCTAGAGGCCTCAGATATCTAAATATTATAATAATGTTTTGCTTGCAGTAAAAGGGGACTTTACCCACAAAAATAGCCTATACATATTTTCTTTCTTTCAAAAATTCAAAAGAGTGATCGATGATAGCTTGAATTTGCTTTTTATTATTATTATGAATACCATTTTAACATTTTACAATTATTCATATTTACACATTCCTACATTTTTCTTTATTATGATTTATCAATGAGTGATAAAAAGGAGGAATTGTTATGGAAAATTTTATCAACGAAGGATATTAATAATTATATTCATATATCAAAGAATATTATATACATAAGAAAATGTTTTGCTATGCAGGACTGCGAGTTAAAATCAGCAAGACAATGGGACCAGCAAAGTGACCTTAGGGGTTACTGTCCACCTAAATGTGGGATGAAAGACATATGTAGGCCTGTCACGATAGTCAATAAATCAATTAATCGCACAATTAAAAAAATTTGCTTGATAATTTTTCGGGCAGCGATAATTTCCAGCGTCCGTTTTTATATCCATTTTTGCAGAGCGTTACATTATATGATCACGCTCTTATACATGTAAATGCTTCTAAGCGCGACAAGACAAGAGAATGCGCTGTATGTCAATGTCCTGTCTGTGTGGCTGCGTCTCATGTTAGCTAATCGAGGGACACTCTGACACACACACACACTCGACAGACAGACAGACTCGCGTTAGTCTCCTGCTCACATCGAGTTCTCTTCTGCTCATGAACAAACAATAACAACAACACAGAGAATTTTGAGTATTCTCATATTAGGAGTTTTAAATTAGTTCAATAACATCTTAAATTAACTTAAAGAGTTGTGAGGAAATGAGATGCGCGGGCCAATGCGTGAGATCTGCGTCATGTTCGGCAGTGGCTGTTCTTAAAGTGACAGAAGCACTGATGATGCCTGTCATTAATGTTCATCAAAGAACGGGAACAGAGAAAATTGTAGCTTTAATGATGATTAATCTATATTTCATTTATCATTTATGCAACTATTACATTTCTGTATATGTCTAACAGGGAAGGAACAGGTAAAAATAACATTTATTATAATGGGGTTATGTAAAGATTGTTTAAAAATCACTTAAATTAAAAGTAGTTTTTTTTAAAGCCTAATAAATGTTGAAATTGGTAGCTTTCAGTTATACTGTAATGTAACGTCATTAATGTTTCATAGAGACATTATCAGTGATACTGATAATGTCTCTATGAAACATTAATGACGTTACATTCATAAAAACATGACAATAAAGCACATATTTAAAATATGCTGTCAATAAATGGTTTCTACATTAATTTGGAGAGTAACTGAAATTATTACAATATCAAAACATTAAAAACTACAGAAAAAAAATGTGATTAATTAGTTAATTTTTTTTTATAATCGATTCCCAGCACTACCTAAAACACAATCATCCGTTCCAGTTTTCCCAGCTGTTTATTCAAGTGCATTTTTTTGTTAACAGACTGAGAGTCCATTGCTTATTTTGTTTTGGTTGTTTTGTTCAGTTATTGTGGATATTTAAAATGCTTTCCGTTTTCAGTGTTAAATAGTCTTTAGAAATACAAGTTTATTGATCTTTGAAAAGGTGTACTTGCATTATTATGCCATTATCATTATTTTAGATGAAAATGGTCTCAGAACGACAATATTATTGTTTAACGCAATAATTTCTTGGCCAATTTATCGTCCAGCAAAATTTGTTATCGTGACAGGCCTAGACATATGGGGTTATTTGAGTGTGTGTGGAAATTTACAGGAGGAGGGCTGTGTGTGACCTTGTTTGAAAACAACTATAAGAGCTGCACTTTTGTTATGACTTGCAGGCAATGCTCTGCAGACATTCAGATGGCTGTACGACTGTTGACTCTTCTTTTGCAAAAGAATAACCATTTTATTAAATTATTAAGATTTGTCTCTTATTCAGAGTTGATTAGAAAATTGCCACAACAAGAGCTATTCAATTAAATTGGATTGATTTAATAACCATAACATATTAAGTTTGCACCTAGCACAAGGAAAATACAAGTATTGGATTGGGACTCTGTATCTGTTGCAATATTTTTCATTTAACACTGTGAAGCTGCTTTGAAACAATCTGCATTGTAAAAAGCGCTATATTAATAAAGGTGACTTGACTTGACTTGACTATCAGCAGATGATTTGAAAGGGGGGCCAAAAAACAGAAAATCAAGACTCCCTAATTTAATTTGTTAATTTGTGTGGATTCATTTTGTAAACCTTGCCTACATGTTACAGAAAATGAATGTGTGTGAGATTGCCTCACATTATAAGCACATCATTTGCAGGATTCACTAAAACTGTGCACAACACTGGGAAAATTCAGGTCATGGTGCACATTTAATTAGAACATGTGCTCTGTTATAACTGCATCCCTATGTTTAGTTGACTGTTATGAAATATATCTCTCACCCAGTACATTTAAAAATGTGTACATTGAACTCTTTATTGTACAGTGCTTGTTAGTGGCCTTTCCACAGCTAGTGCTACACTGACAGCATATGAAGCATAGTTGCAAATAGTAAACACAATGTTTTTTAGATTTTCTAAAATCTGAATGGTTCTTGCCAGTACAAAGATTACTGCCAGTGATTTCTAGGGTATTTCTATATGGTTACTAAAGTTTTCCAGTGCAGCTGCTATGGTGTTCTAGGTGGTTCCCTGGTTTGCTAGGGCGCTGCTATGTGGTTACTAAGATGTTCTAGTTTTTATTGGATTGCTATGCAGTTGCTAGTGTTCTGTGTTTTCACTAAGTGGTTTCTGACTGAACCAGGTCAAAGGAGCCCAAACCCAAGTCTCTGTGATTTTCTAGTACCTAGATAGTGTATGGCTCAGGTCCCTTCGTAAACGTAAAGCTATGAGTTGCCGATCTCCAAAATTCTAGTCTCTCACACAAGTGAAGCACTCCCTCTCCTCTCCTCAACATGTTAAGAGAATCATTCATGTCTCTAGTACAATTTATACTCTTAAAAATAAAGGTTCCAAAAAGGGGTTTTCACCATTTTTGGTTTCCCAAAGAACCTCTCAGTGAACAGTTCTTCTAAGCGTCCTTGAGCACTGGAAAGGTGCTATAAAAATAAAACATTATTATTATTAAAAGAACCTTTTATTCTTAGTGTGAAGAACATTTAAAAAATCTAAATAACCTTTTGTGGAATGGAAAGGTTCCTTGGAATGTAAAACCATAGATGCCAATAGGGAAAATTTATTTTTAAGAGTTTATGTACAAACTGAATATTTAGGATTCTGAATCTGTGCAAAGCAAAACCTACTTATCTGCCACGCTCAGGTCTAATTCAATCTTGTCCAGGCCCTGAATCATGTTGTCAAACTGCTCTCCCTGGTGGTTCAGGACTTTTCCAGTATCCTCCAACATCCGTTGGGCTCCAGATATCAGGCTGATCAGCTCTTGGCCTTTACTGAGAGAAGCTGAAGCTCCAAGTGGCTCTGTGGGTGACAGCAGCCGTTCCCTCCAGAAGTGCTCAAGCGCGTGGTAAACGGCAGTATGGCAAGGTCTGAGAGACCCAAACCGGTGCTTGATGTTTCCCTGCTCTAAAACAGTAAGAGCACTAAAAATTAAGCTGGAGGACTCCATCTTGATCTCCATGATTAGTGAAAGCCTCAGGCTAGTCAGATTCTCTTGTTTCTGCTCAGAGGTGAAGCGCAGGGTGGTGCGGGTTAAAGGGTTAGTTCACCCAAAAATGAAAATTCTGTCATTAATTACTTACCCTCATGTTGTTCGACACCCGTAAGACCTCCGTTCATCTTCGGAACAGAAATTAAGATATTTTAGTTGAAATCTGATGGCTCTGAAAGGCCTCCATTGGCACAATGGCACTTTACACTCTCAAGACCCTTAAAAGGTACTAAAGACGTCGTTACAAAGTCCATCTCACTACAGTGGTTCTAAAATAACTTTATGAATCGGCGAGAATAGTTTTTGTGCGCAAAAAAACCCTAAATAACGACTTACATAGTGATGACGATTTCAAAACAAGGCATAATGAAGCCTCGAAGCGTTATGAATCAGCGAGTCGAATCAGCGGTTTGAATCGGCAAATTTCAGCAGTTTGGCGGTTTGACACGCGATCCGAATCATGATTCAGCTCACTGATTCATAGCGCTTCGAAGCTTCATGATGCCTTGTTTTGAAATCGTCATCACTATGTAAGTCGTTATTTACATTTTTTTTGCGCACAAAAACTATTTTCGCTGATTCATAAAGTTATTTTAGAACCACTGTAGTGAGATGGACTTTGTAACGACGTCTTTAGTACCTTTTAAGGGTCTTGAGAGTGTAAAGTGCCATTGTGCCAATGGAGGCCTTTCAGAGCCATCAGATTTCAACTAAAATATCTTCATTTCTGTTCCGAAGATGCACGGAGGTCTTATGGGTGTCGAACGACATGAGGGTAAGTAATTAATGACAGAATTTTCATTTTTGGGTGAATTAACCCTTTAAGGAGAGAATGCCATTGGCCCAGCGTTTCTCACTGTTGATGTAATAAGAGCCGGGCCAACTATGGATGGATACTTCCTGGTTCATCTTTTTGTGATGATTTTGCACAGCTGCCCTGACTTAGGGAGCTCACCTGTCAAGTGAGTGATGTAAATAATAAATTAGTAAGTAATCATCAGACACTTCTTCTACCTACATCAAAAGAATATGAATTATTTCCTTACCCTCATATCATTCTAAACCTGTAACATTTTCTGATGTGGAACACAAAAGGATGGTGTTCCATTCATTGCATTGAAAATAGCAGCTTGAACATTCTGCAAAAACTCATTTTGTGCTTTATAGAAGACAGGAAACCATACCAGTTTGGAATGACATGAGGGAGATGATGACAGAAAAGACAAATTTGTCAACACTAATTTTGGGACATGTTTGAGTGAACTAACCCTTCAAATTAGATTCTCAACCAGGGGACAGGGGTCCACTAGGGGGCCCCAGCAAACGAGGTCCGCAGGATGTAAAATTATTTTAAATAATATATTATTTATAAACATATGAAAACAAACTAGCTTAATTAAAAACTAAAATACAAAAATCATGAGATGTGAAGATAACTGTGATGGGAAGATGTGAAGAAGTCATAAATCTTTTCTTCATTTTTATTTAAGAACATCACAAAATGAAATGTGGTTAATCACACACACACACACACACACACACACACACACACACACACACACACACACACACACACACACACACACACACACACACACACACACACACTTATATAGGCCTATATACATGACACGAACATGCCCATTAACGGATTAGTTCACCCCAAAATGAAAATTTCTTATAATTTACTCACACCCATCTCATCCAAGATGTTCATATCATTCTTTCTTCAGTCGAAAAGAAATTAAGTTTTTTGAAGAAAACATTCCAAGATTTTTCATCATATAATGGTTTATTAATTGCAACCAAAATGCTGAAGGTCCAAATCAATGCAGTTTCAAAGCGCTTCGATGGGCTTCAGAGGCTCTGCGTGATCCCATATGAGGAATTGGGTCATATCTAGCGAAACGATCGGTCATTTAAAAAAAAAAAAAAAAAAAAAAAAAAATATATATATATATATATATATATATATATATATATATATATATATATATATATATATATATATATATATATATATATATATATATATATATATATATATATATATATATATATATATATACTTTTTAACCTAAATTGTTCATCTTGCGCAGCTCTGCGAGGTGCTAAGGATGACGTAATCACGTCGGAAAGGTCACGCTAGACGTAGGCAGAAGTACCGCCCCGTGTTTACAAAGCGCACGTGTGAATCACCTCGCAGATCTGCGCAAAATTAACAATTTAGGTTAAAAAGTACATTCTTTTTTTTTTTTTTTTTTTTTAAATGACAGATTGTTTTGCTATATAAGATCCTACTCCTCGTCTGGGATCACACAGAGCCTCTGAAGCCCATCGAAGCGCTTTGAAACTGCATTGATGGACCTTCAGCATTTTGCTTGCAATTGAAAAGCATTATATGATGAAAAATCCTGGAATGTTTTCTTCAAAAAACTTAATTTCTTTTCGACTGAAGAAAGAAAGACATGAACATCTTGGATGGCATTGGGGTGAGTAAATTATCAGGAAATTTTCATTTTGGGGTGAACTAATCCTTTAAAGAGTTGGAAGAAGTGGTCAAAGATCATAAACCATGGAGAACGATGATCCATAAAGTGACTGAATGGTTAAATCATCATCATATATTTGGGACATTAACAAAACTAACTGAATATATATATATATATATATATATATATATATATATATATATATATATATATATATATATATATAATTTTTTTTTTTTTTTCAGTTCTGTTAATATAGCAATATATAGAGGGTCAAGTTGAAACTCACTGCTTGAGAAACAGATCATGAAATACCTGTAGAACACATTAAACTTATTGTGTTAATATATTTGATATTAACACATTACTTAAAGACTTAAAATCATTTATATTTATTTTGCAAGTGGTTCTGTATGTACAGTAACATATGCTAGTGTGGTTGCCATTATATGCAATAAGAAAAAAAAAACAATTCTTGTCATACCTTTATTATGATGATTTTGACTTTCAACTTCAAGTGACAGCTACAGCAGGTTGTGACGTAAGTCAAGCATTAAGATAAACAATATCCCTTCACATCGTAAAGGGTTGGTTTATGCTTTCTGCAGGGTATATATCAGTCGGAAGCGAGACATTTGCTGTTCCACATTAGTGTTTCTCGTTATAAGAAAAGTAAAAACATCAGACTCCGGTTTCCTGCCGCGTTGTAGCAATGTAAATATAGCTGAACCAAAGGCTGAACGCAGCGGATATTGTTTGGTGCACTCATGTTTACACTCCGACGTGCAAAACGAATGATTAAAGATTCCGCGCAAATGACGATTGCGCCTCATATGTCTACTTAATGAAATCGACCTATTGTTATTTAGAGCTAATTAACTGATATTTAATTCACTTTTTATTTTATTACACAGCTCATTCTTTACGCACGAACACGAGCCAATCACACAGTTGGTGTGCACCATGTGCACACGTTTATTTTTTCCGGTGGGCAACTGGATATCCATGTTCCAAACCTGGCGCAGAAAAACAATTATTTTCGACTTATATGCATATAGAAAAAGATAATCTCTTCGTATCGAATTTTTAATTACGCGTAAGCGTGACGTTGGACCGTCGAGGTATTAGTTGTGCTTCTACAGCCTAAATATAACCACGCAAACCGGTCACCGTGAGGAATGAGGCTGTTGAAATGTGTTCTATCTGTTGGCTATATGTTGATATTAACCTGGACTTAAAGTTTTTTAAGTATTATGATATATCAAGCATGGAATAACGTGTGAAAACTTCATGTTAATGTATAAACAAGCCTGAGCCCCTTTCTGACATGTCATGGATAGGGAAACCTTTCATAACTGCTGCAGTTTGGACAAAATGCCCAGGCAGATCCATCAACAGCACTGCTCCTCTCATTTTATTGAGTACATAGAGAGAGAAATACCTTACTCTAAATTCTTCAAGAACTACCTGATTCCGAATCAACCATGCATGTTTTCCAAAAAATTCACAGAAAATTGGAACTGCAGAAAAAATTGGGTCACTGTTGATGGAAAGCCAAATTTACAAAGACTTCTGCACGAGTTTGGTGAGCAAAGAATGATTTTTTAAATTGTATTTTATTATACTTGTATTAACGTGTCACACATTATAAATTAGTACTAATAAATAGGCCCTGCTCCAGCTCTAAAATATAAGATATGGACTACTTACAGTAACTGGGCAAGGTGACACCCAGCCCTCCCTGTGAAGTCACCGGGACTGATTTTAAATAGATTTACTTCGATTTTTATTATTATTTTATTTATTTATTTATCTATCTTTTTCTTCCATAATTTTTCTACAAGAAAAAAAAGACTGCACATTACAGTACTGTAACATTTTCCTAAGGTTCATTTGAAATGTTAATTAATTGAATATTAAATTGACAATAAAAAGATTGTAAGATAATTTTGTTGTGTATTGGTGAGTACCAATTTTTAAAAGTTTACCTATTGAAAATAGTACCAAAACTATAAAAAAAAATGTATCCTAATGCATATCCTATGTATAACTGTGTCCTCAATATGTTATATCCATAAATAGCCTCATTTTATTATGCAGATGAGACTCCTGTTCCTGTTGCAAACTGCAGTGCAAAAGAATACAATTCCAACCCAAAGCAGATCATGCCTTTTAAGGAGTTTATCCAGTACTGGAGGGAGTACATACAGAATGGGCATTCTTCACCCAAAGGATGTCTTTACTTAAAGGACTGGCATATGCAGAGGTACAGCTCTTTAAAAGCATATAACCTAGGTTATAGCACAAAATTTAGTAGTTTTGAATGAGATGAATAAGATTAGCAGGGAAACGTTGTAGTAAAATCAAGGACGTTTATACTATCCATAATGTCAAATATGTTTATGTTCATTTTAGGAACTTTCCTGGGCATAATACTTACAAGAACCCAATTTATTTCTCCTCTGATTGGCTGAATGAATATTGGGACACATTGGAAGTGGATGATTATCGTTTTGTCTACATGGGACCTAAGGGGTCATGGTACCGTATGAATCATTTCCACACACAGTTGGGTGTAAAAGTCTGTGTCCACCTTGAAAGTCTGGTCCGTTTTTGTATTTTGAAAACCAAAATGTACAACAAAGGAACATTATGATGTAAAGTGAAGAAATTATTTATGATATCTACATTATTTCTAAGTAATTTGCACAAAAGCTCAGATTCCATTGAAATACACTAGATGCTATTCGTAACATTCTTAAATAATGCTCAATAATATTCGGTCATTAAAGCACAACGAGGACAGACTAAATACTAAAAAAAATATGGTTTGCATGTATTTTTTTTATTATTATTTGTAATAAAGTGTTTTATTAAATTGGAAAATTAATTTAGTGTTCTCATACTTTTGAACCCCAATGTAATTAAAATACATTATAATAGTTTGTGCACTCCTTGCCAAATTATACATTTGTTTGTTTGTTTTATAAAGTCAAAGTATTTTACTATTTTCTATATATATATATAGATATATATGTGCTCAAACATATTTTTTGTTATATTTAACTGTTTGTTAAATTTAAATAAATTAGTGTGCATTGACATTTGCAGAAATATATGTCAAGTTAGCTATTTGTCACCCCTTTGGATGTCTCTAGTAAGTAACATTTTTGTTCTTGCCTCTAGGACACCTTTCCATTCAGATGTGTTTCGCTCTTACAGTTGGTCTGCCAACATCTGTGGACGTAAGAAATGGCTCCTGTACCCTCCAGGCCAAGAGGAGTTCCTCCGGGACTGTCATGGCAACTTGGCCTATGATGTAACAGCACCTGTACTTCAAGACAAAGGTCTGTATGCACAGTTTGAAGAGGCCTGTCAGCCTTTAGAGATCATTCAAGAAGCTGGGGAGATAATCTTTGTACCTAGTGGTTGGCATCATCAAGTTTACAATTTGGTAAGTAATAATGGTTTAATGGTGTACAAATATGTAAGATGTACTAAAACAGGGGTGTCCAATCCTAGTTCTGGAGGGCCAATGTCCCCTTCTGAGGGGAAAATACAAAAACCCAACAAAATGATCATACAAACATTGAATCTTGCACTTACAAATTCAAAATTTGCATCCTTAAGAAACTTTACAAGTCAAGTCAACTTTATTTATATAGCACTTTTTACAATGCAGATTGTTTCAAAGCAGCTTCACAGTGTTAAACTGGAAAATAATGCAACAGAATTTTATTCAGCCGTATAGCCGTTCTGGAGAAAATGGTGATGTCATCAGCTTATTTCAATTATCATACAGTGACAATGTGGGCATTAGAACAGTAATTAGATCAGTAATTTAGTTTATATGGTTAATTAAGTTTAATAATTAGATTTATTTGGATATTTAGTTGAAAAATTTAGTGTCCCCCAACTGAGCAATCCAAGCCCATCAGGTGACCAAATGGATAAAAATAAACCTTGGGAGAAACCAGGCTCAGTCGGGGTGCCAGTTCTCCTCTGGCCAATTAACAAACAGCGTATGATTATTATTCTGGCAACTTTACAGGTCAGAGGTCATAATAGATCGGAATATTCGAAAGATCGGAGGCAGCAAGCCGGAGATGGGTTTATTGAGGATGATGTGTCGATTAAATAATTATTAAATAGGAATAATAAAAATATCGGAGTCCTCACACCGGAGACGGGTTTATTGAGGATGCCGTATTGATTAAACAATTATTAAATTGTAATATTCGAACAATCGGAGTCATCATGCCAGAGACGGGTTTATTGAGGATGCCGTGTCGATGAGGCAATTTTAGGGGGAGTCTAATTGACACGGTCTCTGCAGACACTTCAGGCTCATGCGTTGGTCTTGTCTGGGCGCAGGTCCACCATCTGATCTGGATACGGCCCGGATCCGGCTGACTGCAGTAAACCTCAGGATAAAACAGAGAGACTATCATTAGCGTAGATGCCATTCTTCTGATGATGTAACGAGTACATCAGGTGTTATGGGAAGTGTTCCCGGTTCCGGCTGACCTAATTAATGCAGCCTAACAATCATTTAATTGAAAAAGTATTTTATGTGTATGCCATAGTAAAGAGATGTGTTTTTAGTCTAGATTTAAACTGACAGAGTGTGTCTGCTTCCCGAACAGTGCTAGGAAGACTGTTCCAGAGTTTAGGTGCTAAATAGGAAAAGGATCGACCGCCTGCAGTTGATTTCGATATTCTCTGTATTATCAACTGGACAGAATTTTATTATCAACTGGACAGACCGCAGTAGACGTGATGGAGTATAATGTGTTAAGAGCTCGCTCAAGTACGGGGGAGCTAAACCATTTAGTGTTTGTAAGTAATAAGCAAGATTTTAAAATGTATGCAATGTTTAATAGGGAGCCAGTGCAGTGTTGACAGAACCTGGCTAATAAGGTACAACAAAAGTTTGCGTCAGTGATATCAAATGCTTATTGGCTCATTGCATACGGTTTTCAGTGATTATCCACTTAAATTCTTCTCTTCTTTTTACACAAAACTAGTATAAACAGACTGATATTGCAACACATTGTCGTTTGGACGTTTTTGCAATAAATAAATTGCTGTGATTACATATGTTAGTCTGTTATGTTTTATCGTTATACTATACATATTTTAAATAAATTGCTAAGGTTAGGTTTAGAGGTAAGAGTGGTATAAGGGCTCAAAATATTTATTTCTAGTATATTGTTATTAAAATTGTCATTGTACATTTTTCTGCCCATTACATTTTATACATTCTACAATCTTTAAAAAACGGCTTATGTTAAAGTTTTGGGGTTCGAGTTAAGGGATCTAAAATGTTTTTGACTTTTTTTTTACATTTTGATTGGGCTGTTGGAGAACTTTAAAGTCCAAAATATTGATATATGTTCATGTACCGTGTGCACTAGAGACAACCACTGTGGTTAGACCTGATGTTTTGCAATTCCATATAAGTAATCACTCAAAAAATTAGCAAAATAAAACTAAAAGCAACTAAAATTGGACTTTGAGATGGATTGACACAAAATCAAAGTGGAGTGCAGCCTAGTAATCCTAAAGACCTTCATTAGATGACTCAGGTGTGTTTGATTAGGATTGGAGGTAAACTCTGCAGGATAGTGGCCATCCTGGAGCAAAATTGGACACCCTAGAAGTCAATATCTAACTATGGGAGTGCCTCAGGCATTACCGACTGCAGAAGTTACCATCTGTCAGATTAACAGACCAATTGCTACAGTGATCAGGGAGTCCCACCTCTTTAGTATATAACTGGCTGCAGCCCCCTACTGCATCATTCTCACTTTCTTTCCTGTGAATTTGATGTATTATTGGATTTACCATTTAACAGTGTACAGATGGAGTTGACCAGTAACATCGCAAATGCAGTAAATCCTATTGTAAAGTGTTACTTCTGTGCTACAGCGAGCTGGGCATAAGCACACTCACAGATATTAAAGACTGGATGTGACTGAGTCATATTAGGCTCATTCAGTCCTTGGTGTAGGAGCCGTGTGTGATATGACAGCACTCACACACGTTTAGTGAAACATTTTTCACATCCCAGTAAAATACCTTTGGGCATGTGTACACTAGAGTGTATTAAATGAAAAAAGCATAGATTTTACATTAGTATTAGAACCATGATTAATTGTTTTCAACCTTAATTTTTATGTTGTGTATGCATACCTCATATCTGCAATATAGAAGTGGTTTATATCTCATAGTGAGATATCAAACGGATGATAGAAAGATAATGTTAGGTTACTTCTGTAACTCTGGTTCTCACTGCCCTTCTTGCAGACTACAAGATATGAAGATATGCTGAGAATGATGCAACAGCTGGCTGTAGTGAGTAATGCCACCTTCATGTGCTATTGGAAATTTTATAATTCTCACTTCTAAAGTCTTGATTAAGAGCTCATCGCATTAAAATTTAGAAATGGGAGGGCATTCATGTGCAATTTTTACCTAGGAAACTTGTATGTATTCCGAGAGCACGTGAAGGCAGAATTTTATATACTAGGGAGGCAGGGGCACCCTGATCGCTGAAGCGTTTGGTCTGTCAGTCCGATGGTGTAATTGGAGTCGGTCACGCCTGAATTGTTCCCATAGTAGATACCTCATTTCTGTTCAGAGAACCAGGGTTTAGGAAGTAACCTACTAATAGTATAAGCTTGTTCTATTGTTGTACTATTGTAATTTTATTTATATTATACAAAATATTTTATATATCTATAATGCATGGATTTTTAAGGCCATACAAAAAGTAATTTGCTGCAGTAGTTCAAGTAGGTCTCTTGGTCAATAGGCTCTAGCTCTCACCTCCGGCTTGGAGACCCACAGTACTGCACATGTTGTATGTCTCACTTAGTTACACACTTGATTTATATCATCAGCTTTTTTGCAGAGAGCTGCATGAACTGAATTTGGTCTGTCAGATATGGAGACATACAAAATGTGCAGTGCTGTCCCCAGGAATGGAGTTGAGAACTGCTGCTCTAGCTATATTTGGGTGAATCTAATGAAACTTGGGTCTCATTTCACTCAAATATCAAAATAAATAAAACATATTTTTGCTTATAATTTTGCTTTAAGAAGTGAAGTAAAATATTAATTTTGATTATTATATGACTACTAAGCAGACCCTGCCCCTAGATGTCATGAGTAAAAAACCTTCTTTGACCAGCCTGCTAACTTGCTAACTCAATTTCTATAATGCATCTCTTAATAATAGGAGGATACCATTTCCATCAATCATAACTGGCTGAATGGCTGTAATTTGGACATCATGTGGCAGTTCCTGCAAGATGAACTTTCTTCTGTCCAGAGAGAAATTGAGGAATGGCGTGATACTATGGACACCTGGCATCAGCATTGTCAGGTAACTTTTTTTTTTTTGGCTCTAGGTTATCGGTTGTTAAGTCTGATATCATGCAGCACTGTTTCTGGGTCCAAAAGCTTTATCAGATTCCTGAAGCAAACAAAAAATGGTGCTAATATACACGCATGGTGTGATGTAGTACTGTAAAATCATGATCCTAACATTTATCTCCATACCGAAGACTTTCCGGACAGTGATTCATGTTTTCTTAATCGTTAAAATATTGGTGTCTGTGAGCCTGGAGACTGTAGTGTACTCAGTAATTTTAAAAGCTAAGCTTAAAGTTGTGCTATAAATAAGTTTAACTGTTTGATCTATGAATGAAATATTTGCAAAAAGTGGGTACAGTGAGGTAAAATTTTTCTTATCGTTTAACCATCAAACATCAAAAGGAAACTTTAAAGTGTAAAAGTACAAATGATGCTCAAATGAGTCTTTCTGCAGCAATATCACGGATGTTAAATATTTTTATTCATTTTATTCAATTTTTATCATAGGTACACTTCAACTGTGAGTGACGGAATCTAATCTAATCTTTTTCTTTAAGAAGCCCTCCTGTTCTCCACTCATTACCTGTATTAACTGCACCTGTTTGAACTCGTTACCTGTATAAAAGACACATGTCCACACACTCAGTCAAACAAACAGACTCCAACCTCTCCAAAATGGCCAAGACCAGAGAGTAGTGTAAGGACATCAGGGATAAAATTGTAGACCTGCACAAGGCTGGGGTGGGCTACAGGACAATAGGCAAGCAGCTTGGTGAGAAGGCAACAACTGTTGGCGCAATTATTAGAAAATGGAAGAAGTTCAAGATGACGGTCAATCTCCCTCGGTCTGGGGCACCATGTAAGATCTCACCTCATGGGGCATCAATGATCATGAGGAAGGTGAGGGATCAGCCCACAACTACACGGCAGGACCTGGTCAATGACCTGAAGAGAGCTGGGACCACAGTCTCAAAGAAAACCATTAGTAACACACTACACCGTCATGGATTAAAATCCTGCAACGCACGCAAGGTCCCCCTGCTCAAGCCAGTGCATGTCCAGGCCCGTCTGAAGTTTGCCAATGACCATCTGGATGATCCAGAGGAGGAATGGGAGAAGGTCATGTGGTCTGATGAGACAAAAATAGAGTTTTTTGGTCTAAACTCCACTCGCCATGTTTGGAGGAAGAAGAAGGATGAGTACTACCCCAAGAACACCATCCCAACCGTGAAGCATGGAGTTGGAAACATAATTCTTTGGGGATGCTTTTATGTAAAGGGGACAGGACGACTGCACCGTATTGAGGGGAGGATGGATGGGGCCATGTACCGCGAGATCTTGGCCAACAACCTCCTTCCCTCATTAAGAGTATTGAAGATGGGTCGAGGCTGAGTCTTCCAGCATGACAACGATCCGAAACACACAGCCAGGGCAACTAAGGAGTGGCTCCGTAAGAAGCATCTCAAGGTCCTGGAGTGGCCTAGCCAGTCTCCAGACCTGAACCCAATAGAAAGTCTTTGGAGGGAGCTGAAAGTCCGTATTGCCCAGCAACAGCCCCGAAACCTGAAGGATCTGGAGAAGGTCTGTATCGAGGAGTGGGCCAAAATCCCTGCTGCAGTGTGTGCAAACCTGGACGAGAACTACAGGAAACATATGATCTCTGTAATTGCAAACAAAGGTTTCTGTACCAAATATTAAGTTCTGCTTTTCTGATGTATCAAATACTTATGTCATGCAATAAAATGCAAATTAATTACTTAAAAATCATACAATGTGATTTTCTGGATTTTTGTTTTAGATTCCGTCACTCACAGTTGAAGTGTTTACCTATGCTAAAAATTACAGACTTCTACATGCTTTGTAAGTGAGCAAACCTGCAAAATCGGCAGTGTATCAAATACTTGTTCTCCCCACTGTATGTAAGTCTGTACTATGTAACATACACCGATCAGGCATAACATCATGACTACCTTCCTAATATTGTGTTGGTCCTTTTGCTGCCAAAAAAGCCCTGACCCGTCGAGGCATGGACTCCACTAGACCCCTGAAGGTGTACTGTGGTATCTGGCACCAGGATGTTAGCAGCAGATCCTTTAAGTCCTGTAAGTTGCGAGGTGGGGCCTCCATGGATCTGACTTGTTTGTTCAGCACATCCCACAGATGCTCGATTGGATTAAGATCTGGGGAATTTGGAGGCCAAGTCAACACCTCAAACTCATTGTTGTGCTCCTCAAACCATTCCTGAACCATTTTTTCTTTGTGGCAGGGTGCATTATCCTGCTGATAGAGGCCACAGCCACCAGGGAATACTGTTTCCATGAAAGGGTGTACATGGTCTGCAACAATGTTTAGGTAGGTGGTACATGTCAAAGTAACTTCCGCATGGATGGCAGGGACCCAAGGTTTCCCAGCAGAACATTGCCCAAAGCATCACACTACCTTGTAGCTTGCCTTCTTCCCATAATGCATCCTGGTGCCATATGATCCCCAGGTAAGCGACGTACATACACCCGGCCATCCACATGGTGTAAAAGAAAACATAATTCATCAGACCAGGCCACCATCTTCCATTGCTTTCAGCGGTGAACAGGGGTCAGCATAGGCAAAAAGTTACCATTGTACACCCTGACTGGTCTGTGGCTATGCAGCTCTATACGCAACAAACTCCGATGCAGTGTGTATTCTGACATCTTTCTATCAGAACCAGCATTAACTTCTTGAGCAATTTGAGCTACAGTAGCTCGTCTGTTTGATTGGACCACACAGGCCAGCCTTCACTCCCCACGTGCATCAATGAGCTTTGGCCGCCCATGACCCTGTCGCCGGTTCACCACTGTTCCTTCCTTGGACCACTTTTGATAGATACTGGCCACTGCAGACCGGGAACACCCGAGAAGAGCTGCAGTTTGAGACATGCTCTGACCCACTCATCTAGCCATCACAATTTGGCCCTTGTCAAACTCGCTCAAATCCTTACGCATGCCCATTTTTCCTGCTTCTAACAAATCAACTTAGAGGACAAAATGTTCACTTGCTGCCAAATATATCCCACCCTCTAACAGGTGCCTTGATGAAGAGATAATCAGTGTTATTTACTTCATGTCTGATCAGTGTGTGTGTGTATATATATATATATATATACCGTTTTTCGAACCAAAAGTTGAGGTTATCCGCTTACTTACCCTTAAACATGCCCCATATGTCACATAACCAGCATTCTGGAATACACCCCTGAATTCACAACTTAATCAAACAGTGCTTACAACAAATATCTAGTGTAGTTTAACAATCTAGTCTTCTTTAACAATCACTATGTACACCATACTGGGTAAACAAAATTCAACTCTGAAAGTCAAAGAAGCCAAATGAGCGGGGAGCCATGCATCCATATTCAGGAGGCTTAAATGCAACAGCAACCACTCCCATCGCTAATCAGGACATCTCTCATTAGTAGCTACTGTGAGCAATTAAAGTTTGAGAGTAAAACAAGAGAGAGAAACATACAGGAAACATAAGTCACCCTCCCAAGTCAAGTCAAAATAAAAACACTTGCAGCGTCGTCTTCCAATGGTTGTGCTGGCCATTGGGATCTGCAAACAAGTGATGCAAACCGTTTTTTCTAAGAACTAACCTCACTCTACTCTACTTTTTTCTTTTTGCCATTTTGGACATGCTCCACAACGTTTGACAAAGCATGCCAAAAAAGTGGCTTAGATTAGTTTCACAAACAGGGCTTAGATTAAACCAGTATTAGGCCTTTGTTCAATAAGGGCATTTAAGTAGCTTTTATAATCATGCCTTAGAAAAAAACATTACTGCTGTGCATTTTGAGACAAAACAATGGCACTGACATATTTAAAACCGCTCAATAATGCATTTTAGTCTGAAACTATGCTTAAGCCTTGTCTGTGAAACCGGAGGTAAGTGTGGCATAAGTGTCAAGTCTTAAGCCAAGTATATTTGGACACTTTAAACATAATTTTTGAATTGCTGTGAGTAATACATTAATTTATATTCTATTTCAGGTGATCATGAAATCTTGTACAGGAATCGATTATGGGGAGTTTGTCTCTTTCCTTAAGACCATTGCAAATATTCGAATATCCTTTTTGAATTCATGTCCCAGAAATGCAGATAATTGCGAAGACCTACTTGCAGAAAGTCTGTGTGCATTAGGCCCTCATCATGCAGCCTTTGACCTCCAGAGAGTATTGCAAATATTTGAAAGCATGCTTAGCAATGAAGACTTTAAGAGACTGGACCCTTCAGCTCTGAGCTTCAAACCTGAGGATCTGCTTCAAGAGATCAGAGAGGCTGTTCATACAATTGTATAAGACTTGTACTGTTTGTGGAAGATCAACTATGGCAAATGTCATAACACAAATATGTTGTTAAAAATGTATTATTTCATTTCAGTTTTTGCTGTCACAATAAACGTATCATGACAAACTACATTCAGTAGTGTATAATATTAATGAGTACGACAGAGCTCTTCTTGTAAATGTAATTGTTGGATAGGGGAAATTTGTTTTCAAACAAAACCAAGGTAAAAGTACTTCTAGCACCAGTTGTTTCCCAAACAAATTCATTAGACTTTATTTGTTAACCATTTCAGTTGTATCTGACTCTTGTTGATTCATAAAAGTGAACACATTGGTTTTGATCTTGCTTCATTGGTTACCGGTTAAATACAGAATTGATTTTAACGTTTTGTTATTTGTGTTCTTCGTACGTCGCTAACTCAGTTAGCTGAATTTGATTGTTGACGATTTGACATGATCTTGGATTGTTTGGTTCTTCAAAGCTCATCCTGGACTTGCTGTCATGGCAACAGGTCCGGAAGCTTAAACCTGCTCTGGAGCAGGCTTATTTCATGTAAACAGGATTAGATTGCATCATTACTGAACCAGGGTCAATAATATTTTTAAATAATAATAATATAAAAATGTATTTGAAAATAATATTATAATGTTGTGTATAATACTATAGATACAGCCACTTGATTGAGAGATTTATTTGTGATGGAATAATGACTTTATAATTTTATTGGAGGTTTACTCACATGTTGTACAGTTACTCTGAGCCGTGCATTAATTTGAGTGATGACGGATATTATGGGAGTGGCTTGATGCAAGCACAAGAGATGCAGATAATTTGATTTTGACCCTTAAGAAACTTTAAAACTGTCACGTAACAAATCTGCTTCAAATTTAATTGAATTTAAATTTAATTATAATTTCAAACATTGAAATAAAAATGTAACGTGTGTACAAATACTATAAAATCGTGAATATAAATCATTGGGAATCATGTTCATCAAAACAGTGCACACTTCATTTATCTATACTAACTTTTAGTTGGTTTGGTCGGTTGGCTGTTTCCTTATAAAGATCCAGAAATTTGTGTTTTTTTTTCTTTTCTTTTTTTCTTTGTCAAGTTTTTTGTCAGGTGGCTTTTATAATGATATGATGTCATTACGTTGCTGTCTTTCCGCAAGCCAATCGCTGCATTGCTGATCGTGGTTTTGAGTATCGATACATCTGCCCTCTTCAGGGAACACAAGGACGCGCAGTAATCTTAGAAAACTTAATCCTAGCCAGAGATCAGTTATCACGATTAAAAGATCTGGGATCTGTCAAATCATCTCAGATGTGTTAAGCAAGGTACGAAGAACGAACCCCTAGGCTCCACAGTACCTATCTGAACTATTACATCCGCCCTCACAGTCAAGATCACTCAGATTGGTTGACTCTGATCTACTATTTGTTTGCTAGAACTAGACTTAAAAACAGGGGTGATTGTCCTTTTGCAGTCATCGACCCTAAATTATGGAATAGCCTATCGGCTGATATCAGATGTCAATTATGTACATTTTCAAATCCACTTTGAAAACGTATCTTTTCTTGATTTTTATATAGGCTTTTCCAGTTTATTATCTTTTATTTGCTTTAATGTTTTGTGTGTTCTATTCTTTGGTTTGTTTCCTTGGCTTTTGTATAGCACTTTGGTCAACACCAGTTGTTTTTAAATGTGCTATATAAATAAAATTGTTTTGTATTGTATAGTTTACGCCAAGAATGTCTAATCCTGTTGCTGGAGATCTACCTCTCTGCAAAGTTCAGCTCCAATCCTAATCAAACATACCTGAAGCAACTAATTTAGATCTTCAGGAACGCTTGGTAATTATATTAGGCAGGGTTGGAACTGAACTCTTGCAGGAAGGTATAGCTCTCCCAGAACAGGACTGGCCACCCCTGCTTTATCCAT
Source organism: Gobio occitaniae (assembly GCA_033150135.1). NCBI lineage: Eukaryota > Metazoa > Chordata > Actinopteri > Cypriniformes > Gobionidae > Gobio > Gobio occitaniae. The sequence continues at coordinate 103,585 of JARQWZ010004073.1, read as the reverse complement.
GACTACATTATAATGTGCAGCCCCATAATTTAATTTGCATGTTTGTTTTTTTTATACACTAGCAATTCATCAACATGTCTATGCATTTTTTTTTTTTTACCAAGATACATTTGCTTGTACAACACCATTTCTATGTGTATCTATCAGGCAACTGTATGAGATTGTCCCTATCCTTCCTATAAAATAACATGACAAAAATAGTTTACTAGATTAAAGGGGTTACACATCTTACCCCACTCTCCCCTATAAATAAATGAGATTCTTATCCTCTGCAACAACAGAAACAATATTAATCGCTCTGTGCTGGCTATTTTAATATTTTATTTCAGACTAACTAAAAAGTGAGAGATTACCAGGCTTTTCAAATAAGAATAGTTTGGTGTGGTGTTGTGTGATTTGCTTTAGAAAATTAACAACAATACAACTTTTTTGAAATACATTTTATTTCAAGGTGTTGTCCACAGATTGTGTAAATTGTATTATTTGTAACATGCTAAGTTAACTCTAAATAAATATTATCTATCTGCATTAAAATTAAAGCAGTCTGGTAGACCTTTCTAGTGTTGCCAATTCATTTATGCTCAGTGTTTTTTTGGCCACCAGTTAGGCACTGTAGCCTGTAAAGTCACTGTTGTATCATCAGAGGATTTACGTTTGAGTGACTCTTTGGCATAAGCCAAGCGTATGAGGCTCAGTCCCAGCTTGTCGATTCCTGCCCTGTATTTCCCTGCTGGTCTGCCCCCCTCAGTCTCAAGAGCAGCCCCTTGGCCCAGGTTCTCAGCTGGAGCAGACATGGTAACAGGCATTAGGCGCTTCCTTATTACACCAGTGTGGTGAGTTCTGGCAGTTAGTTCCTGTCCGATGTAGCATCCCTTGCTGAAACTAATTCCCTGCATGTAAACAAGATTAGACTCCAGTGGAAGAGCCTCTCCTGGGGGAAGGTCTCTGACTCCTTCAGGTAGTCCTACAGAAATTAAATAAATTACAGGATTATTACAAAGGGTGTGCAGACTCTTGTATACATTCAAGTGTTAAACATTTTTTTTAAAAGACAATACTATTATAAATGTTTTACCAAACAATATCCATGTACACTTTGATGAGGCAGAGAATTACTTAATATAAATATTAACATTTTAATATTAACATCAATATCAGGAGAAAAATTATATAGCATGATGAATTATGCCACTTTTTCCACAGTGAGATTACCCTAAAAGTGTCTCTAAAATATCTAAAATGCATATTCATATCTACACTAGTAGCCTACCAGTCAAAAGTTGGAACACACAGACTGAATTTATGCTTCTAATGATCTTAAACATTTTTTAAATAAAAGCTTATGCTAAAAGGCTTGACATTAATTTAAAGGGGTGGTAAACCACAATTTCACTATTCTAACTTTAGCTAGCGTGTAATGTTGCTGCTTGAGCATAAACAACATCTGCAAAGTTACAACGTTCAAAGTTTAAAGCAAAGGGAGATATTTGCTTTTAAAGAAATCAGTTTCTAAGAACTACAGCAAACGGCCAGTAGGCGACTACACACATTCCTCCAGGGTTGGTGACATCAACAGGCTCAATATTTACATAAACCCCTCCTCCGAGAATATTAAATAAGGGGGGGTGAGGCCATTTTGTATCGCGGCGCTGTTGTGGTATAGTTAGGCTGGAGTGTTGTTGCCGCGATGCCAAGGAAACGCTGTTATTTTCATCCGGATTGCAGGTCTGGGGTACTTGCTCTGTTCAGCCTTCCTTGGGACGGGGGTGCGTTGCAGAGCGTTTAACATACAGCATGTTATATGCACGTGTGTTTGAGACGGGGAACAGGTGCGCGCGGGGCTCCCTGCAGCACATCTCACGGAGGAAAACATCCACCGTCTTCGCGATTTCAATGCCGGATTTGCACAACGTCAGCTGCGTGAAAAAAACACTGCCGGTGCGTGGATGCACGACGCGCGCGCTGCACATTTCACAGAGGACAACTTCCACAAACTTCGCGAGTTCAATACAGGATATGCACAACGGCTTGTCCTGAAAGCTGGATTTACAAACAGAAGCTGTTTACGGGCCACAACCTGTAAGTCTGATTTATATTTCATCGATGTGTTTTCCTGTAATAGGTTGTAGCAAGGAAGTAAACAGATGACAGCGCTGTTCTGCAAACCAGTCTGTTAAATGCTCATTCATACTTAACGTTATCCGACGAACACCTAACGTTACAAACACTAACGTTAAAATCTCAACAGCGAACCTGGCATTAGTGTAAATGATTCTTTGATTAGAGCTTTTATGTATTGTTTATCTACAGGCATGCTAAACATGGTTCTGTGTGTGATTTGACTAACTTACTAGTTAAAGCCAGTGCTTAGTGTTCGTTTTGGGTTAGTTCTTACGACAGATATTTGGCTATAATCGTTCTAAAAATACAAAAGTTAAAGTGCCATTCAGTAGCGATCATTATAGATCCGCAGTCTTTACTCTTGAGGACTGAACAGGTTCTGCTCGATCATCTTCACTCAAATGTTCTGGGTCTGATTCGGGCTCAGATTGGTATGGTTCTATTGACGCCGTTGTTTCTAATACTGACCAAAGCACAGCCTCCGGTAAAGGTAAGGGGCGTGACGTTTCCGACAAACGTGCACTGCGGTTAGCGAATCACAACACACTGGGCCAGCTAACCAATCTGAGCCCATCGCGTATTTTTGAGGGACTGGCTTCATACAACCCGGAAAGCATAAGACCCTTTTACAAGGAGGGACAGAGCAGTGTAGAATAAAGGTCAAATATATGAAAAATAAGGCAATTTTTTTTTTTGTTACAGTGCACCCCACAAACACAGTCAAGCCTTCAAAATAAAGTGTTTTACAACCCCTTTAAGGAAAAGTGTACGTAAAAGTAATTAATTTGAGGTCATTAAGCTGCTTGAATAATTTGTATAAAAGAATTTGAAAGATGTTGTATAAAACTGTTTTAGATGGAGTATAGCAAATTACTCTGCAGAACAGTGCTATCACTGCTTAACAAGTCACTACTATTCATATTAGGGATGCACCGAGTCCAGGATTCGGCCGAATATTGGGCTTTTTGGGGTTCGGTTTTTTTTCACCGAACCGAACCCTGGATTTGCACTACGCGCGCTCCGCTGGTCGAACGTAATGACGCCGTCGTTGATTATGGGAACGTGTTTACTAGCTGGACCGTTCTAATGCAGGCTGTGAGAAGGTGAAAATAGAACTCGCGAACAGAAAACGTTTTGTTTGGCAGTAGGCTACTTTCATTCAAAAGAAGGCGATTCAAGTCGAGCTACATGTTCAATTTGCAATGCCGATTTGTCTCGTGGTGGCAAGGACCCTAAACAATAGCCGCTGTTAAAACATTTACGTATTAGCCTAAAAATCCGAAAGAATACGAGTTGAGCCCCGTTCACACCGCCAGCGACACGCAGCGACAAAGCGACACGATCCCTTTCATTTCAATGGAGCGCTGGCGACTTCCGGCGACACAAGCGACAGTGACCGTTGGCGACAGAATGTGGGCGTGTCAAGCGACACGAGACAAGCGACACGAGACAAGCGACAAAAGTTCAGAAATTTCAACTTTATGCAAATGAGAAGCGATTTTCACGAGCGACAACCTATAGGAGTGAAGTCAGTGGAGTGCACGTGATCCGTCTGCTGTACTGCTACTGCGGTGTCGTGTTAAGATGGAGGAGATGTTGATTTTAGATGTTAGCAATTTCCCTGTTCTTTACTATATGTCTCTGTGTACATACAGAGACACATTTAAAAAAGAATTATGCATGGAAGGACGAGGGTGATCTGCTAATCACGTTTATAGGCAACCCGTAGTGGGAACGCCCACTAGCAACATGAATCTCTGGCGCTGGCGACATGCAGCGACATCATCGCTGGCGGTGTGAACGGGGCTTTGTGCATGAGGGAATCTACAGATAGCCAGAGTTGCCAGGTCCCAGAAATATTTCTATTTTGTTTGTTTTTGAAAGAAGTTTCTTCTGCTCACCAAGGCTGCATTTATTTGATCCAAAATAGGCCTACAGCTAAAACAGTTATATTGTGAAATGTTTTTACAATTTAAAATAACTTTTTTTCTATTTGAATATAATTTGAAATACAATTTATTTCTGTAATTCAAAGCTGTATTTTCAGCATCATTACACCAGTCTTTAGTCACATGATCCTTCAGAAATCAGTCTAATATGCCGATCTGCTGCTCAAGAAACAGTCCTGATTATTATTATTATCATCATTATGTTGAAACTTGGGTAGCACTGACTTTAAGTTTGTGTGATTAAAGTCACCTGCAACAATAAACGCAGCTTCCGGGTGATCAGTCTGTTGTTTACTGATGGCTGCGTGAAGTTCTTTTATAGCAAGCTTGGCATCAGCATCCGGGGGAATATAGGCTGCAGTGATAATGGTGGAAGTGAACTCCCGCGGTAGATAAAACGGTCTACATTTAACCATGAGAAACTCAAGGTTAGCTGAACAATGACTCCCAACAATAGCAGAGTTTGTGCACCAAGCTTTGTTAATGTAAATGCACAATCCACCGCCTCTGGTTTTACCGGAGCCATCTAATGTTCTATCCGCCCGGAGAGTGTGGCGTCCCGCTAGCTCAATAGCGGTGTCCGGTATTCCGCTGTTTAACCAGGTTTCCGTGAAGATTAGGACGTTACAGTTCAAAAGTTTCTTACTGTGTGTGATGCTGAGTCGAATCTCCTCCATTTTGTTCACTAGCGATCATACATTGGCAAGGAAAATGCTGGGTAAAGAGAGCCGGTAAGGAGTTAGCCTTAGCTTAGCTCTTAGTCCTCCACGCTTACCCCGCCTTTGTTTACGATCACAGCGCCGCCTTCTAGCACTTCCGCCCGGCCGGGCAGAGCGCATCGCCTCGGGCGTCCTAGCGATCTCAGGAAGGAGTCGAAGATTGTCCATAAAACTGTCGGAAATTCGCAAACCAATATCCAAAAGCTCACAGCGGGTGTACGTTGTAAAGGCACAACTGTTCTGTACGAACAGACCCGAGATGAACAAGAAAAATACAGCAAAATTGCAGAATCTGGAGAGAACCTGAGCCTCGCGATCTACTCGCGCCGCCATTCTTGGTTGTAATCGTCGGATAACGTTAAGTATGAATGAGCATTTAACAGACTGGTTTGCAGAATAGCGCTGTCATCTGTTTACTTCCTTGCTACAACCTATTACAGGAAAACACATCGATGAAAAATAAATCAGACTTACAGGTTGTGGCCCGTAAACAGCTTCTGTTTGTAAATCCAGCTTTCAGGACAAGCCGTTGTGCATATCCTGTATTGAACTCGCGAAGTTTGTGGAAGTTGTCCTCCGTGAAATGTGATACAAAATGGCCTCACCCCCCCTTATTTAATATTCTCGGAGGAGGGGTTTATGTAAATATTGAGCCTGGTGATGTCACCAACCCTCGAGGAATGTCTGTAGTCGCCTACTGGCCGTTTGCTGAAGTTCTTAGAAACTGATTTCTTTAAAAGCAAATATCTCCCTTTGCTTTAAACTTTGAGCGTTGTAACTTTGCAGATGTTGTTTATGCTCAAGCAGCAACATTACACCCTAGCTAAAGTTAGAATAGTGAAATCGTGGTTTACCACCCCTTTAAAAAAATATCAATTTAGTAGGCTACAGTTTCCAAACTTTTGACTGGTATAGTTAGTATATATAAAAGAACATACAATCTCAGGGCTGTTTTCTTTTAGACATTTATGCTCTCTTCCCCACCCTTCTGAATAGATTGAATAGAAGAGAGAAAACACTTGTGGTGATGGTTTTTCTCCATTTACCTTACATTTTATAATGCTGCTTGTCAAATGCACACGTGCAGCAGCGGTTGTTGCCAAGTATTAATTCCCGGGGGACCAATACAAACTAATAAATGGTTCCATTTTCATTCACCTTCAATTTTTTTTTGTTGCGGCCGAGGTGCATTAGAGATGTAGCCCAAAAAACCGCTACCCGCGGCTCCGTAATTTTCCCCACGACTCCTTTTTTAAAATAGCCCAATTGTGCGGGAAAACCGCGACCCTGGCAACTATGCAGACAGCAGCCAAAATGCAAAATCTTCAGGTACGGCAAAGGAAGGACAGTCATCCTGGCATAATGTTGCCTGTTCTTAATTAAAATTAAATTAAAAATACACTGCTGTAGGGATGCTCATATCTGTTAATTTTCCCAACGACAACCGCCGCTCATTATCCGATTATTAACAGTTAACTGAAAAGATTATAATATTGAATTGGCATTAAATAAAAATATGTTTGACGAGTGTCTGTGACCCGTTAAAAATACTTTTTTTCGCAGGTTTATTTTACCATGCAAACAGCAGCATACAGTTCAGATAAAATATAAATAAAAATAATAAAATAAATAGGCCTACACTAAAGATTTTTCACTGAAATAATTACCAAATTAAAGGGATAGTTCACCCAAAAATGAAAATTAGTCCATGATTTACTCACCCTCAAGTCATCCTAGGTGTATATGACGTTCTTCTTTCAGACGAACACAATCAGAGTTATATTACAAAAGTCCAGGCTAATCCAAGCATTAGAATTGCAATAATAGTTGGTCTGTTTTTGAAGTCCATAAAAACTGCACCTGTCCATCGAATAACGTGCTCCACGCGGCTCCGGGGTGTTAATAAAGGCCTTCTGAAGCGAATCGATGATTTAGTGTAAGAAAAATATCCATATATAAAACTTTGTCAAGTAAAGTTCCGGTCGATCGCCTTCCATGGAAGTGTTGAAAGTTGAAAGTGAACTCAAAATGCGTACGTGACGTCATGACGAGCGTACCTGGGGCCCTTTCTTCGTACGTCGCTAACTCAGTTAGCTGGATTTGATTGTTGACGATTTGACATGATCTCGGATTGTTTGGTTCTTCGAAGCTCATCCTGGACTTACTGTCATAGTAACAGGTCCGTAAGCTTAAACCTGCTCATGAGCAGGCTTCTTTCATGTAAACAGGATTAGATTGCATCTTGAGGTGATACTTAAAATCTGTCCCAGCCACTGTTACTTTATTACAAGAGTTCATTACTGAACCTGGGGCAATAATAATAATTTTAAATAATAATAATAATAATATAAAAATGTTATATTGTATATGCATATGAGAATGTATAATGTTGTGTATAATACTATAGACAGCCACTTGATTAAGCGATTTATTTGTGATGGAATAATTACTTTATATAATTTTATTTTTATTGGTTTACACATGTTGTACAGTTAATCTGAGCCGTGCATTAAGTGATCAAGGATATTATGGGAGTGGCTTGATGCAGCGCAAGAGAGGATAATTTGATCTTGACCCATAAGAAACTTTAATACTGTCACGTTACAAATCGTGACAGTATTAAATTACAACATTGAAATAAAAATGTAAAGGGTGTACAAATACTGTATAAAATCGTGAATATAAATAATTGGTAATAATGTAAAAAAAAAAAAAAAACATTTATCATTGATCTATTATAACTTTTATGTTGGTTTGGTCGTTTAGCTGTTTCCTTATAAAGGTTCAGAAATTCGTGGGGGTTTTTTGTGTAATTTGTCAAGTTTTTTGCCAGGTGGCTTTTTAATTATATGATGTCATTACGTTGCTGTCTTGACGCCAGCCAATCGCTGCATTGCTGATCGTGGTTTCGAGTATCGATGCATCTGCCCTCTTCAGGGAACACAAGAATGCGCAGTGATCTTAGAGCATTTAATCCAGATATTTTAATCCAATCCGCAAATTCGTTTGAAGAACGAAATTAGCCAGAGATCAGTTATCACGATTAAAAGATCTGGGATCTGTCAAATCATCTTAGATGTATTAAGCGAAGTACGAAGAACGGGCCCCTGGTCTTACCTAGTCTTTCGATCGGCAACGTACCTTTCAACACTTTTCCATAAATTGAACACAGAATGCGGTCGGCCGAAACTTTACTTTATAAAGTTTTAAATATGGATAGTTTTCTTACACAAACAGATCGATTCGCTTCAGAAGGCCTTTATTAAAGGGTTAGTTCACCCAGAAATGAAAATTCTGTCATTAATTACTTACCCTCATGTCGTTCGACACCCGTCAGACCTCCGTTCATCTTCGGAACAGAAATGAAGATATTTTAGTTGAAATCTGATGCCTCTGAAAGTCCTCCATTGGCTCAATGGCCGAATGATGATTCGGATCGCGTGTCAAACCGCCAAACTGCTGAAATTTGGCGATTCAAACCGCTGAATCGACTCAGTGATTCATAACGCTTCGAAGCTTCATGATGCTTTGTTTTGAAATCGTCATCACTATGTAAGTCGTTATTTAGGGTTTTTTTGCGCACAAAAACTATTGTCGCCGATTCATAAAGTTATTTTAGAACAACTGTAGTGAGATGGACTTTGTAACGACGTCTTTAGTACCTTTTAAGGGTCTTGAGAGTATAGAGTACCATTGAGCCAATGGAGGACTTTCAGAGGCATCAGATTTCAACTAAAATATCTTCATTTCTGTTCCGAAGATGAACGGAGGTCTGACGGGTGTCGAACGACATGAGGGTAAGTAATTAATGACAGAATTTTTATTTTTGGGTGAACTAACCCTTTAATACCCCAGAGCCGCGTGGAGCATGTTATTTGACGGACAAATGCATTTTTTACTTCAAAAACATAACAACTATTACTGCTATAATAACGCTTGGATTAGCCTGGACTTTTGTAACATAACTCCAATTTTATTCGTAAGAAGAATGTCATATACACCTCAGATGACTTGAGGGTGAGTAAATCATGGGCTAATTTTTTTTTTTGGGTGAACTATCCCTTTAAGATGACAAAACGAAAATACACTGAATCCGTTTGAAGCTTTGAAGAACCGGAATAGTTTTTTTGTCACATAAAAATAGCAGGCCTACCTCAATCCACAACTTGTATGTTTTTTTTAAGTAACACGTCTAAGTGATGTGGGTTAGTCTGGAGCACAGCCTGTTGACAGTTAAACCTGCGGTAGAAAACAACCTCTCAAGCCTTTATACTTTCGTCTGTCTCCTCCTTCTGCGCTCGCCGTTGTGCTGTTCTTTGAAACGAAAGAAGGTGACTCAGGGTAATTGTTCTATAAACCTTCAGGAAACAGCGGCCAGAAGAACATGCGTGACAATGTTTACTTTAGTAAACTTGACCAAAACCACACTACGAAAAGCTTTAAACAAGGCTTCAGATGGCCCGGATATCCCGGGAATACAGAGATAACGCCTCGCTAGAGTAGCCAGTGCCATTCATTTGCTTTCCACCAGTCAGGAGCTTGTACTACTGCTGTAATTTAATACCGCGTGGCATATTTTGCAAGTAACTTCGTCGCCCTTTCTGTCGAAATGTAGGCTTCTTCTTTCCCATTGCTTCATTTTGCGAAATATGTCTGGTTAGACGTGGTTGCACGTGACGCGCTCCGTGAGTGAACAAATACAGCATATTTTTCTTTAATCATGCAGCAAACAAACTGTTAAAAAAAACAGTTAAACATTTCAACTGTTTAACTGATAGTATTAATCGGTTAACGGTTAAAAGGTCAATATGAGCATCCCTACACTGCTGTGGACGTTGTTTACTTCATTAATAAGTTTACTGTGATAATGGACTGAGGATGGGAGTAGGATCCGGCAGAATCTTAACCAGTGGATTCGGTATTCGGCCGAACCCCAAAAATCTGGATTCGGTGTATCCCTAATCAATATACATGTTCGTAAGACAGAGAATTAATGCATGTTTAACTGCAAAACAATGTAGACTATCAATAATTAACAAATGCACCTAGTTAAGATTGTCGGTTCGGTTTATCTAAGTAACAATACAGTGTTTAATACCAATTTCATAGCGATGTCTGTGGTATTCTTCAGTGTTGCCCTGTCGACAAAAAGAGACAATCTCATGTAGATTGTCCTGACAACTGGTGATCATTCTCCAGCCCATGAGTTCAGTTCTTGGGTCTTGCTCCAATACTAACACTTTATCTGCTGCAGTAACATCTGGCTTTGACTTTCCCAGCACTGCATCTTTATTCCAAGGTAATATAGCCCATAGTGAGAGACTAGGACACAAGCTGATGTTTACTTGACGACGTATCTTGTAGACTTTCAGAAGCCGCATAATGGACTCCTGTACCATGCTGTCACACTCCAGAAGTACACCATTAAATCCATTTGGGTTTTCTTTCAAACTGAAGAAGAAAAATATATTAATGCATGCAGAATGTACAAAACGGTTTAATATGTATAGCACAGATTCTCCAAAAATCAGGACTCTAGATGTTTTCAAGCAGATGGGTACATAGGTCATTACAGTAATGTTGCCTTTTGAACTCTGTAACTTAAAAAAAATTAATATGCTTGCATTGTAGTCATTGTTTTACTATGTTTACTGTGTAAATTGCATCAATTAAAAAAAAATTATATTATTACATGCAAGGTAGAACAGGACTTTTTTTTTATGACAAACCGTTTATAAGGTCTCCCCGTAAGATGAGAACTAATAACATTAGCTATGTTTCCATCTAAATTTGTGAATTAAACACTAAATTGGAATATTGCATAAAACATTTGCAAATAAAGCACCGTTTCCATCCCATGTGTTTAAGAGAACAAAATCGTCGCTTCCTTGGAAATTGGCTCAAAGTATCTGTAATAAAAATGGAAGTTGCTGCGCAGACAAGCCTGGGTTTTAGGCAACATGAAAGTGGCTCTGCTTTTAGTAGGTTACATTGCCATGCTCCGGGACCGGTTATGTTCTTGGTAAGAGATCTCAAACCAAAATTGGACCAATCAACTGTGAGCAAAGTAACATGTCTGATGCAATAGTGACTCCCCCAGTAACTCTTGCTCCAAATTAAAGGTTCAAAATTGTCTGGCTTTTAGCAATGATTATTTTACATGACTTAATAATAAAATTATTCTACCCCTAATCCATTACACAATTGTTTTGTTTTAGTTTAACAATTATTATTAAGCATTTAGTTTAAATTAATATAAATGTATACAGATAATATGTAATATAATTAAATAAGATTTGGAATTGGTAGATAAAATGACTACATGTGAATTTACATGTTTGATACAGATGTCACATGCTCCATGAACGCAAAGATCAAAGCCTGAGTTACCAATGAAGCCGGATTTGATCAATTCACAACTATTCCCATAACCGAGTTTTTTCAACTACCATCATGGTATGACTTGGTGTTAGGAAACACAATCATGAGAGACTGTTCAGGGAGGTAATTATACCTAACCATTTTGATGACGAACTTACCAACATTAGAGATGCCGTGCAATGAAATTGGTTCGCTGGATAGTTAATTAATCACATCCTTTATTGAGGCAAAGTTAGTTTTATTCAGTAAATGTGTTTCTATCATAGTTTATGTGCATGTCTTCTTATCAGATAAAACATTTATGAAAACTGATATTGGAAAAGCACAATACTAAATCAATAAAAAAATAGAAAAGTGGAAAAAAAAAGTTATTTCATCCTCATGGAACTGCACCAGATTTGCCAGTTCTTGCTGTGAGATGTTACTCCACTCTTCAAAAAGGCCCTTGCAAGTTCTCGAACACGTCTGGGGGGACACACGGTTACATGTGGTTTGGCAGCTGTCCTTCATGTCTCCCTGTAGAGCGTTCTTAGGCCTCTTACATTACAGACATTGCAGTGTACTGCTCTGCAGTCCTCATCCCTGCAGCAGAACTATGGCATGTTCATGCATATTGTATGCTTATTTGGATTTTACAAAATTCTTTAAAATACGGTATCCTGAAAAAGGGACCTTTATTCATTTATTTTTTTCCTGAGTTTATAGTCTTATTTAAATGTACCGATGGTGGCTTTTGAATTGTTAAATTAATAAATGTAAATGCCATGGTAAAATATGTACACTTACTTACATTCACTTAAAAATGCGCCTCTCTGCTGTTCTGCACTTACAATTCTGCTATAGTGTTGTCTAATACAGTGTTTCCCAACCGGGGAAAGCAGGGATGCTGTGTAAAATTCCTTCAAATATACTTTTTTTCAAATTTTTCTAAATAATTCTCTCTTTGTAAACTTTGTTCAATGCAATGTTCGAGTGCTGCCGTAGGTTCGAATATGACCAGTCATCACCCGGGTGTAGTAGTGCCAGAAGAAGCGAATGAGAAGTCGTGCACGCTGTGAGAAAATTTGTCTCTGTGCATTCATCCGAAAGCGCGCACACGTCTCACAGCGCGCAAATATTGAGTTATCTTTCAAGTCTTACTCTTGAACGGACAAACTCACACAAAAAGTATGTCAACATGTCCATATTGATGAGTATTATAGCAGACAGTCTATATATGCCTTAAGAAAACTTAATATAGTTGAGAAAGACGACGCATATCCGTGTATTAGGTCTTAAAGGGGCAGTAGCCTTTACTGCTGTCTGTTTAATGTCAAACAACAAAAGACAAGGACATCACTCACTGCTCTTGATTGAATAGCTTTTGTAAGTTTAATAAGATTAATCTTTAATTTATACACTCAAATATGCAATGTTATTTTACATTCAATCAATTTCTGTACCTGAAAACTGATGTTAGACGTACCTGAAAAGCATAGTTTATTTTATTAGTAGGCCTATCTTTGCTCAATAGTATTTATTTGTGCTGCTGCTTGTATTTAAATTATTTGTTCTTATTATTTTCTTTATTTTTATTTGACAGTAGTCCTTTTTTCCCTGAACATAGTACTGAATACTGAATATACTCATAGTACTGACTACTGAACCGTACCGAAACCGTGAACCTAAAACCGTGATACAAACCGAACCGTGAGCAATCTGTACCGTTACACCCCTAGCGTAACGCATGCAAGGGGGTGCCACAAAATGGAGAACCTTTTCATAGGGTGCCAAATTCAAAAAAGGTTGTGAAACACTGGTTTAATACATTGTCCCCAACCAGGGCTTCAAATAATCGGCCACTTATCCGAAAATGACCACTGGTCTAATATATTCAATTGAAATTTGGTATGGTAGAGCTAACTATTTGTACCCGTTTTCTTCATATGGATTAATCTGTTTGCATTCTGATTTATATGCCACTTTTAACATATCAACATCATATGATATTTATGACTTAACAGACATGTAAAATAACACTGTAGAAAAGTAGCTATCAGTAACAAAAAGTTCAGGGTGGGACAGAGAGATAATGCTGAGGTCACCCACATTTGACATGCCTTATTTACAAAATTCCAGCATCTCTAAAATAATATTAATATTACATTCCGTGTCTAGTTAACAATTCAAACAAATGTTAAAACAATCCTGCATATTACCTGTAAATGATTATGTCATACAGTGTCCTGCCTTGAACATTGAGCATGTGAGCATACATCGCGCACACATCCTCTGCCAGAAGAGCCATGTCATTGGTTATTATTCCTTGAAGAAATGAATGAATGTCTTGTCCAGACACATTGATGAGAGTCCTGTGTGGTAAGCTGTAACAGCTAAAGTGTCCTGTGTTGTTGGTGGGTTGATCTTGAGAGTGTTTTCTAATCTGAGTCTTGCTCACACTCGCATGTCTTGTAAAGAGAAAATTAAGTCCGCCTGATCCTGCCACGGCCGCTCTGAAAGCACTGCCAAACAAAATTTGCCTTTGCATTGTTTAGTTTTCTTTAGCGCAATTATGAAAGCTTAACGTTCCACAAAAAACGAGAAACGTTTACGTAATCTTGTCTCCCACCTTCCATTTTCATTCCCATGCTGCCTTGCGAATGCGTTTACTAGTTGTGCTCGAAACAAAATACGAATCCTACTATGGCGAAGGTTTAACTTCGCTCTCGCGATACATTGATGTCAAATACCGATCGGTCTGCCCCCATATTATGAGGAAAATAGGCTTGTTTGAGATGCGCCTCGCCTCGCCTGCAGTTCAGCCGAGACTAGGCGGCTGCAGTGAGGGGAGGAGTGGAAAAAAGTGCAGGCAAGACGGACAGTTCTCTCTTCTCGTAGTGGATCCGACACCTGCGAGATCAAAGGCGGATATCGCGGGATTCACACTCGTGCGCTTTGTTGCTGATAAACTGGATGTAATTTAAGTTCTGTTACTTTTATATGAAAATAAATATTATATGAACAAGATACCCAAAGTTTTTGTTATTTATTTCCATTCGAAAGACGTGTTTATCAATCATTTTGACTTTAATTAGGCCTACATACATGTTTGTATATATATATATATATATATATATATATATATATATATATATATATATATATATATATATATATATATATTATTTTTTTTATAAATATAACAACAATCACATAACCCACAGAGAGATCGCCTTTGTTAGAGAGTTTGGGAATATTCACACAAAAGCATGATATCAGAGGTTTAAAATCAAACATTTTTAAAAAGAACCATACATCACAGTTGTTTAAACCAATAAGCATTAAGCTGTGTCGTCAGCAAGTCGTTTCCCTTCATGCTTTTGCTCAGCGCAGTCGGTGGAGAGCAAATGCGCTCGACTGCAGAATCCGACACATCCGCCTTTCGCTCGCGAGAGTTTTTTGACATACGTCGGCATGGCATCAGAGCAGGGCGGACCGCCCTCGGACACATTTCTAACCGGCATGCATCTCGCGCTGATCACCGGTGATCGGTTCTGCGCAGATTTTGCTAATCTCAAACAAGCCTAACGTTAGGATTGTTTGAGATGCGCCTCGCCTCGCCCGAAATTCAGCCGAGACTAGGCGGCTGCAGTGAGGGGAGGAGTGAAAAAAGTGCTGGTAAGACGGACAGTTCTCTCTTCTCGTAGTGGATCAGACACCTGCGAGATCAAAGGCGGATATCGCGGGATTCACACTCGTGCGCTTTGTTGCTGATAAACTGGATGTAATTTAAAGCTACACTGTGTAACTTTTTTAGTGCTTTAAGTGGGCCGGTACGCGCCGGTACTCAGTACCGCCACTTCCAAATATAGCTCTTGAGCGTACCGCCACCTCTCCGTGCGCCCAGAACATGCTTTTAGCGTACCGGTTCGCTCATTTGCGAGCAGAGACTACATTACCCATACACCCTTGAGTTTTACAAGTGAAAAGCGCATGCGTCGCTTTTGCCGCTGTCAGCGTCAACAACTCAAAGGCTGTGTTCGAAATCGCCCCCTATACCCTTAAATAGGGCACTATTTGAGTGAACATCCATTTGTAGTGGTGTCCGAAACAATAGTGGACGTTTTTGAGTGCACTCATTCAATCCCACAATGCACCATAATAACGAGTGTACAGTAGATGAACGCGCTGGAGAATATGCTTGTTCGATGCCCGATCGGTGTATGACAGCAAAGTCCCGCGAGAGCGTTTCGAGAGCAAACGAGAAACGACTCCTTTGAATCGCTCTCTAACTCAACCAGACTGTGTAGTGTACTCTCAACGCACTGTGAGAGTAGCGCCCTAAATAAATTAAAGGGTAAGTTCACCCAAAAATGAAAATTCTGTCATTAATTACTCACCCTCATGTCGTTCGACACCCGTAAGTCCTCCGTTCATATTCGGAACACAAATTAAGATATTTTTGTTGAAAGCTGATGGCTGAGAAAGGCTTCAGATAGGCCTCCATTGGCATTCAGTACATTAATACTCCCAAGACCCAGAAAAGGCACTTAAAACGTCGTTACAAAGTCCATCTCACCACAGTGACTCTACAATCATTTTACGATGCGACGACAATAGTTTTTGTCTTACGGGTGTCGAACGACATAAGGGTGAGTAATTAATGACAGAATTTTCATTTTTGGGTGAACTAACCCTTTAACTTACTGCTGTCTGATTCGCCCTATGTACCCTCAATCTCCATTTCTCCAGTACTCCAAAAACGAGCCAACAAGCTTAAACTTAACCATAGCTCTTTTGTGTGGCACTGAACTTACTTGGAAAGGGTAATTAATAATAAACTAATAAGCATTTAATTAAAAAAATAAAGACTTAATATGTTTATGTACAAATTGTATAGTATAATATTTATATGGTATAGTATATATTTCATGCTACTATTCATACTATATTGTATGGGCGTCAGAAGCAAAACAATGTGGGTGGGTCCTTTAACAGAAACATTTTACTGGAGTAGATGCAATTTACAATAAATATATATAAATATATCGGCTTGTTTAAACGTCTGGTTGAGGCAGACAAAACTACGGAAAACTCAATTCTCATCAGCAGCAATAGTGTAGGGGTAAGACGCATGGCGTCAAGATTTGACGCAAATTGATCAGAGGTTTGAAACTGCCTTTTGCCAAACTCGCTCTGATCCTTTTTCCCATCACATATCAGATCGGAAAGGCATTTATTTTGAATGAAATATCGCGTTTAATCAGTGTTTATGAGGGTATGTAAACAGACGTGCTCAATTAGTGACGATAAAAGTGAGTGGGTCCAATATCATTGGTCTTAAAAAGTGTGTGGGTCGATGCCATCTCCTGGCGAAACGTGGGAATTCATTCAATGCACGGCGCGACTCTCAGTGCATTATGGGTATTCTCTAGCCGTCGAGCATACATCGGTTGTAAACTCGTTAGTGGTGCATTGTGGGATTAAATGAGTGCACTTAACGTCCACTATAATTTCGGACACCACTAAATGGCTGTACCCTCAAATAGTGCCCACAGCTGAATCAATCATCCTGTCAGGGTTGGTGAAGGGAAAGGAGCGAGGACTCAATGATGCAGGTGAAAATGGGCTTTTTAATGATAATAATAAAACAAAAAACAAGACAAAACAAAACTACCCCGAGGGGGAAAAACAGACTTGGCTTGGCATGACTTGACAGGAGCAGGGAAACAAGAGGTACATTCGACGACGATCCGGCACTGGACTGCAAACACAAGGAGATTAAATAGGGAACAAACAAAAGAGGGTAACGAGGGAAGACAGGTGGGGCAAATGAACCAATAATCAGGAAACAAGGTGGGCGGGGTTAGACAATGGACTCGAGCACATGGCACAAAGAAACACTTAACAAGACATGTGCTCACACCAAACATGACATGAACATGCAGCTAATGAGAACTCATCAGCTGCATGTTCACAAAAAACATGACAACATGACGTAGCACGTAGCCAGTGAAAAACACCAACCACGTGCTACACAACATAAGACAAAACATAACATGAGAGCACACGGCCGATGTAAACATGAACCGTGTGCTACACAGACAGAAGAGCACACGCTCACGTGACAAGACAGAGTGACAAAACAAACACACGGAGCATGAATGTCCGAATCCCAACACAAAACTGAAACCCAAACTAGACCGAAGTGCTGGGATCCGAACACCACGCCCGCACACAAAACACAAGGACAGAAGAGCACGCAGCTTGAGCATGCTCAAAGCTGCACGCTCACACAAGACAAGACAAACAAAACAGGAGTGTCAGGACTCTGTCACAAAACCATGAATAAACTAGACAGAAGTGACAGAACCCTGACACTACCCCCCATCAAAAGGGACGCCACCTGGCGTCCCTAACGAGGGACACCAAAAACAAGACAGGAACAAGATAACACGACAGATACACAGACGAAACACAAGACAGGAAAATCAAAACACAGAGACAAAGAGGGGAGGGAGGGAGGGGAGCCAAGTCAGAGCCAGCAGGACAGCGAAGAACATCACTAGCATAGACCAGGGAGGGACGGGAGGGTTGAGCCAGGGAGGCTCAGGCGAGTCTCGAGTCCCGGCAGAAGGCCAGGGCGGAGCAGGAGGGACGCACCAGGGTGACTCCAGCCAGTCAGGGCCCCCGGCAGATGACCAGGGCGGTGCCGGAGGGACAGTCCAGGCGGGCTCCAGCGCATCTGGAGTCCTGGCAGAGGACCAGGGTGGTGCCAGACGAACGGACCAGGCGGGCTCTGGCGGGTCTGGAAGGCTGACTGGGCCCCTCACAGGAATCAGGACGGGAGCCAGAGGCATAACAGGAGACAGAGTCAATACCAGACATTGATCAGGGGCCGGAGACCTCACCGGCCTCGGGTCAGGGGCTGTGGCTGGCAGGGCAAAGCGAATGGGTGGTGCGGACAGCGCAAGACGCCTGGGTGGCTCGGGCAGGGCAAGACGCCTGGGTGGCTCGGGCAGGGCAAGACGCCTGGGTGGCGCCTCTGGGCCGGCAGCAAGCTCTGGGATGGCCTCTGGGCCATGTAGGATGGAGAAAGCCTTCTTCCTCCTCCTCCTCCTCCGAGAATGAGGCAGTGGTCGGGTGCTTACCGCCACCGGGGGTGCTGCAGCCTCTTCGACCGTCTCTAGGGGTGCTGCAGCTTCTACGGGCGCCTCTGGGGGTGCTGCAGCTTCTACGGCCGCCTCTGGGGGTGCTGCAGCTTCTACGGCCGCCTCTGGGGGTGCTGCAGCTTCTACGGCCGCCTCTGGGGGTGCTGCAGCTTCTACGGCCGCCTCTGGGGGTGCTGCAGCTTCTACGGCCGCCTCTGGGGGTGCTGCAGCTTCTACAGCCGCCTCTGGGGGAGCTGCAGCAGTCACACCCGACCAGGGCAAACCTTCAGGGTATGTGTCCCCGACTGGATAGGAGACTGATGAGGCGGGCCGGTTCTTCCTCCTCCCTCTCCCCGAAGGGGTCATCGGAGGACTGGGGACATGACCATTTGTGAGGAAAAGTGGGGAAGGACCAAGAGGTGGAAGGCCACCCTCTTCTCCACGGTGGTACACATACCCCACAAACTGCCAGAAAGACAGTATCCCCAGCATTGCCATCTCCCAGGCTTTGACAGGCTCATTAAGGCTGCTGTTAAAAATGTCCTTGAGCACTGCATCACCGATGTTGAGCCCCTCCGCTGCAAACACGAAACGGTAAGCAAACTCCTTCACGCTGGCTCCCCCTTGCCGAAGAGAGTGGAGTTTGCTACATTGGTCTGCCATCTGCTGAGCGGAAGGGCAGGGAGATGGGAAAAGGAAGATACCCATTTCTCTGCTGAGTCCTCTTTTGGCCAGATCGTTCTGTCAGGGTTGGTGAAGGGAAAGGAGCGAGGACTCAATGATGCAGGTGAAAATGGGCTTTTTAATGATAATAATAAAACAAAAAACAAGACAAAACAAAACTACCCCGAGGGGGAAAAACAGACTTGGCTTGGCATGACTTGACAGGAGCAGGGAAACAAGAGGTACATTCGACGACGATCCGGCACTGGACTGCAAACACAAGGAGATTAAATAGGGAACAAACAAAAGAGGGTAACGAGGGAAGACAGGTGGGGCAAATGAACCAATAATCAGGAAACAAGGTGGGCGGGGTTAGACAATGGACTCGAGCACATGGCACAAAGAAACACTTAACAAGACATGTGCTCACACCAAACATGACATGAACATGCAGCTAATGAGAACTCATCAGCTGCATGTTCACAAAAAACATGACAACATGACGTAGCACGTAGCCAGTGAAAAACACCAACCACGTGCTACACAACATAAGACAAAACATAACATGAGAGCACACGGCCGATGTAAACATGAACCGTGTGCTACACAGACAGAAGAGCACACGCTCACGTGACAAGACAGAGTGACAAAACAAACACACGGAGCATGAATGTCCGAATCCCAACACAAAACTGAAACCCAAACTAGACCGAAGTGCTGGGATCCGAACACCACGCCCGCACACAAAACACAAGGACAGAAGAGCACGCAGCTTGAGCATGCTCAAAGCTGCACGCTCACACAAGACAAGACAAACAAAACAGGAGTGTCAGGACTCTGTCACAAAACCATGAATAAACTAGACAGAAGTGACAGAACCCTGACACATCCATCCATCTTCCGAACCGCACTGGTCCAGCGCAATATCATGCATACAAGTAAAAATTATCCTTTTTAAAATTATTATTATATTGTTTGATTAAGGTTACATGCTAGTTTCCGTGGCAGAGTTCAAGATAAATCTTTTCATTATTACTGCAGCTGCCAAACAGCAAGCACAAACTGCAAAAACGGCAGCCTTTCTGGCGCACTTAGTGTCCGAAATCACTCACTCGTTTTCGAAGTGGACTATATCAGTGGACTAATGTAGGGAATAGTGAATGAGGGTATAGGGGGCGATTTCGAACACAGCCATCGTGGTCCGGAGAGGGTGTGTGAAACGCGCAACCATAGCTGCTCGTTTAAAATCTATGGTTAAAATACAAAGCACTTGTGCCGCGGTCGCGGTCACAAGTGGTGACGAGATGACGAGGACGAGAGTGTCACCACTTCTACCGATGACAACAGCCGCATGTTGTAGCTGGGTCGTTCCTGTTATACAGTGACTTTTCTGTCTTTATGATTTACTTACTCATATTTTCTATAAAATGAGTCACATAAGAAATGGCTTAAATTATAAATGTAGGTCTTCTTTATCACTTAAACAGATATAATAGGTATTAAAAATACTATTTTGTATTTTACACACCTTTTTATTGATAAATGCATTCAATTTTATCATGTCCTCAGTGCAAAGTAATCAACTTCCACAAGAACTATAAACCATGAAATGATAAAAATCTCAAAATATTTTTATATTATGTTATAGAATAGGCTAAACTACCTCTAGTTATACAAATATAACCCATGTGAAACTATAGTTATTTTTTTTACAATTGTCTTAATTTACTGTGTCCCTGAAGTCATCTTCCACCCTGTTAGTATGTATTTCTCGACTTCCAAAAAAGACCACAATTTTATTATTTTCAGGAAATTACATAATTAATTTTTCCTGCTGGAATTCAACCGTACAAAATTAAGTAAGCTTCAACTCTCACCTCTACCTTTTTTTTTAGTTTTTGAAATGTTATCCTGCTTGTCCCACTCTTAAAGTTCCACCCTGTTAGGCTCTGTTACGAAGAATGTTTGTCAGGTCAAATTTTTTTTAAAACATATCTGACATAGTTATAAAAGTTCTGTTTATCTGTAGACGGTTAGCTAGCTAAACGTTGATCCCTCAAAGAGCTACGGCTAACTTATCTTAAAATTTTCTACCCTGTTGATTCCGCCCTGTTAGATCTATAAACCTAACAGGGTGGAAATTCTAATAGAATAAATCGTATTTAGTGAATAGTGCAAATTCTATAAACACATATATGCATATATAAATATTATACAGGGTATATGTATTTTACAACACTTCAGCTTGTGATTCTTATTTAGTGGGGGTCATTTTTTAGGATTCTTTACCTAACTGAATTCTCTGAGATCCTGACACCCTGCACTTCTGGAGACTCCAGGTAGGTTGCAGCTCTGGAAAATGGTGGCGCTGGAGACTAAAGGGTTCCTGATGGTTTCACCCTTAATTCTTCACCTTAATTCTTAATTCTTTTGCAGTTAACAGGTGTCTTTTCTCCGCCACATGTTTTTGTCTGACCCTGCTGACCCAACGAGCATTTCACTGTCCAATGGTCACGCCTTAACTGCAATGTCTAGTATTGCATTAGTATTGCATCCTTCTCATGGGCATTTAATACTTTTTGACTTTTCAGTCTGAGTTCAATCTCTTTTTTGGCTCAATTTATCTGTAAAAGAAAACATGCCTAATAATTCTGCACACCTGAATACAAGGTGATTTTCATTTCCAGCCTTCATGAACAATTATATATCACTTATACATTATTAAATACTAAATCAATAGTAGTTATTAGGATTACTGTGGTTTGGAATTGGTCAAATGTGCCTGGAAAAAAAATATATGATCAGAAAATCAACGTGCCTAATAATTCTGCACTCCCTGTATATAAAACCATGTTATATAGGTGCAGTGCCACACATTACTGATGGCAAATCATGCAGGACAATGACGGAAAACTCTTCCACTGTTATGGTCTTCCACCCTGTTAGGCGAGTCCTTTTTAAATAATAATTTGACAGCAACGTTAAATGTTTTGCATACTTATGTTTTATTTTGGGAGGTGAGGATCATTAACAGCATATACAATATATGTTTTTGAACACATTTTTTTATTATTTACCATCTGTAACGGATAAATAAGGCAGGATACAATAGCAAGTAAAAGCTCGTTTATTGAGACAGAAGATCGCAGGTAGAAACCAGAAGGCCACTGGAATCACTCGATGATATGGCAGAAGATCGCAGGTAGACACCAGAAAGCCACAAAGATCAGAGCGGTGCGTTGGCAGATGGTCCGGGCAGCACAGGGATGCTGCAGACAACCCAGCTTGGTGACGACGGTGAACACGGTGATGGTGGAACTCCAGGGTGCACACGGAACACAGGAAACAGGCAACACAGGAACACAACGGGCACAGGCGGGAGAACACACGAGACATCCAAACAAACGCTCTGACAAAGACAAAGAGAACACAGAGAGACTAAATAGGGTGCGCTGATGATCTGCAGCTGGAGCGCTGATCAGCTGCGACAGGTGTAATGATCATAGGCCAACCAGCGGCTCCGCCCCATACAAACACACATACACACACGCCAGAATGATATGGTAAATTCATGAACCGTGACAGTACCCCTCCCCCTAGGAGCGCCTCCTGACGCTCCCAGGAGAACCTACCTGCTGATTGTAATCATCAATAAGGGAGTGGTCCAGAATGTCCCTAGCAGGAACCCAACTTCTCTCCTCCGGACCGTAACCTTCCCAGTCCACCAGATACTGGAATCCGCGTCCCCTCCGTCTCGAGTCCAGAATACGATTAACCGAATACGTCGGTTCCCCATCTACGAGTCGCGGCGGTGGGGGAACCGGGACTGGCGGATTAAGACGGGAATGAAAAACTGGCTTTAATTTGGAAACATGAAAGGCGGGGTGAATTCTCCTGTACGCTGGAGGAAGTTTGAGGCGGACTGTCACCGGACTAATGATCTTGGTGACAGTGAACGGGCCGATAAATTTGGGAGCAAGTTTATTAGACACGGAGCGGAGCGGAATGTTCTTGGTAGAAAGCCACACTTTTTGACCCACAACGTATACGGGAGGCTTCGACCGGTGGCGATCGGCTTTAGCCTTGGTACGCGCCCCCACCTGGAGCAGAGTCTCACGGGCTCTGGTCCATGTGCGGTGGCACCTCTGGACAAAGGCGTGAGCGGAGGGGACCGCGACTTCGGAATCCAGACTCGGAAAAATAGGTGGCTGGTAACCTAGACTACACTCAAAAGGGGAAAGGCCCGTGGATGACACTGGTAACGCGTTGTGAGCGTACTCCACCATAGAGAGTTGTTGGCTCCAGGATGAAGGATTCTTGGATACCAAACATCGCAACATTCTCTCCAGATCTTGATTGGCTCGCTCAGTTTGACCATTGCTCTGGGGGTGGTAACCCGAAGACAGACTGACCGTCGCCCCTAGTAATCTACAAAACTCTCTCCAAAATTTGGACACAAATTGGGAACCTCTGTCGGAGACCACGTCCATCGGGAGGCCATGTAACCGAAAGACGTGGTCTATAACAGACACCGCTGTCTCCTTGGCTGAAGGTAATTTGGGCAAGGGAATAAAATGTGCTGCCTTCGAGAACCGGTCCACTACGGTTAAAACAACCGTCATGCCATTAGAGGGCGGGAGGGCGGTGACAAAATCTAGCGCAATGTGGGACCAGGGTCTCGAAGGAATAGCCAGCGGCTGAAGTAACCCATCAGGAGGTCGATTAGACGTCTTACCAACAGCACAAATTGAGCAAGCCAGGACGAAACTGCGAATGTCGCGAGCCATACATGGCCACCAGAATCGTTGCTTTATTAAACTGCAAGTACGGTTTACTCCTGGATGGCAAGCGATATTGGAACAGTGACCCCATTTAATGACTTCGGACCTCAACTTCTCCGGTACAAATAATCGACTCGGTGGGCATCCGGGCGGAGGCGTTACCCCTTCTAAGGCCAATTTGACCTTCGATTCGACCTCCCATGTGAGTGTAGAGATAACTATCTTCTCTGGCAAAATGCACTCGGGAGTAACCGGGCGTTCGGAAGGATCAAAAATTCAAGATAAGGAGTCAGGTTTGATGTTTTTGGACCCGGGGCGGTACGAGAGAGAAAAGTCAAAACGTCCGAAAAAAAGTGCCCACCGAGCCTGCCTGGAGTTAAGTCTTTTGGCAGATCTAATATATTCGAGGTTCTTATGGTCCGTCCATACTATAAAAGGTACCCCCGACCCTTCTAACCAATGACGCCACTCCTCCAAGGCCAACTTAACTGCCAACAATTCTCTGTTACCAATGTCATAGTTACGTTCGGCAGGTGTCAAACGGTGGGACAAAAACGCGCAAGGATGCATCTTATCATCCGAAGCAGAGCGTTGGGAAAGGACCGCACCTACCCCCACCTCTGACGCATCGACCTCTACCACGAACTGACGTGCTGGATCAGGGGCTACTAAGATGGGAGCCGAAACAAAGCGGCTTTTGAGGTTGGTGAATACAGCCTCAGCTGTATCGGACCACCTGAACGTCACCCTGGGAGAGGTCAAGGCAGTCAGAGGCGCGGCTAGCTGGCTGAAGTTGCGAATAAAACGCCGATAGAAGTTGGCGAATCCCAGAAACCTCTGTAGGGCCTTACGGGAATCTGGACTTGGCCACTCTACCACAGCCTTAACCCTGTCGGGATCCATACGCACCCCCTCGGATGAAACGATGTATCCTAGGAAAGGAACAGACTGTGCATGAAACGCGCATTTCTCCGCCTTGACAAAAAGCCCATTCTCTAGCAACCTCTGAAGCACTCGTCTGACGTGTTGAACATGTTCCTGGAGAGACGAAGAAAAAATCAATATGTCATCCAGGTAAACATATATGAACTGGTCCACCATGTCTCTCAACACATCATTGACGAGTGCTTGGAAAACCGCTGGGGAGTTGGATAGCCCGAACGGCATCACCAAATATTCAAAATGGCCCCTGGGGGTATTAAATGCGGTTTTCCATTCATCCCCCTCCCTGATGCGAACCAAATGATAAGCGTTACGTAAATCCAATTTTGTGAAAACGGATGCTCCCTGCAACCTCTCAAAGGCTGAAGACATCAACGGTAAAGGATAGGTATTCTTGACCGTGATGTTATTCAGCCCTCGGTAATCAATGCAAGGTCGCAGAGAACCATCCTTCTTCCCCACAAAAAAGAACCCCGCCCCCGCTGGAGAAGAGGAAGGACGGATGAATTTGGAAGCTAGAGAATCAGAAATATATTTCTCCATGACCTCCCTCTCAGGAACAGAAAGAGAGTAAAGCTTGCCTCTAGGCGGAGACTTACCTGGGAGTAAATCTATAGCACAGTCATAGGGACGATGCGGAGGAAGAGAAGCAGCGCGGGACTTACTGAACACTTCCTTCAGGTCGAGGTACTCAGAGGGCACGTTAGACAAATTCACCATCTCCTTCTGAAAAACAGGACGAGACACAGACGAACAGGCAGATACAAGACAAGACTGATAACATCTTTCACTCCACGAAGAAACAGTGTGATGTCCCCAGTCGACCCTAGGATTGTGTTGGACCAGCCAGGGGTGACCGAGGACAACAGGAGCCAGAGGGGAGTCCAGGAGCAGGAAGGAAATCTGTTCAGTGTGGTTGCCAGAAGTGATGAGTGTCAGTGGTCTGGTGGTGAGCGTGATGGGTGGTAATTCCTGGCCGTTGAGTGCACTGACGGATAATGTGTCCTTGAGTGGGATGATGGGAATACCAAGTGTGTGAGCCAAAGTCAAGTCCATAAAATTACCTTCCGCCCCCGAATCCAGAAGTGCTTGACAGGGGTGAGACCGGGCTGTCCACAGCAGTCTTACCGGAAGGAGAGTTGAGGATGAGGTCTTATCCACGGAGATCCCGCCCGACAGTAGCCTTCCCTTTACCGCCGGGCTTGGTCTTTTACTGGACAGTTGTTCAGGAAGTGGCCCCCTCTGCCACAATAAAGGCAAAGACCAAGGGATCTCCGTCTCTCTCTCTCCTCCCGGGAAAGCCGAGCACGACCCACCTGCATGGGCTCGGGATCGATGTTGGGACTGACCGCATCACCTCCGCTAGCCTGAGGACCTTCGACACCTCCAGACTGGAAAAACGTCTTGGACCGTCGCTCCAGCCGACTCAGGCGTGCGTCCACCCGTAGTGCTAGATCAATAAGTCCGTCGAGTCTCTCCGGTAGATCTAATGAAAAGATCTCCTTTTGGATGCGGTCAGCCAGCCCATGCAGGAACATGTCCCACTGTGCCTCCTCGTTCCAGTGGCACTCGGCAGCTAGGGTTCTGAACTCGATGGAGTAGTCCGAGACCGAGCGGTTACACTGACGAAGGTCAGCGAGTTGGCGAGCTGCTTCCTTGCCAGCCACCGCCCGGTCAAACACCCGCTTCATCTCCTCAGATAGTGCCTGGAACGAGGAGCAGCATCGATGTTGGTTCTCCCACACCGCCGTTCCCCATAGCGCAGCTCGTCCTGATAGTAGTGTGAGAACGAAAGCCACCTTTGACTCCTCTGTGCTGAACGTAAGCGGTTGGAGAGCAAAAAACATGGAACATTTGGTTAGGAATGCTCTACAATAGTTTGTCTCACCAGCGTAACTCTCCGGAGTGGGTAATCGTGGTTCATGCTGGCGGTTGATGGTAGATGGTGTGGGGGGAATCGGCGGTGGGCTGGGCACAGCGGGACTGACGAGTTGTTGTATTCGTTGGGTCAGCTCGGACACCTGTGCTACCAATACCTGCACCGCTCGTCCTGTGACAGCCAGATTTTCCTCCTGTTGGTCCATTCTGGAACTGCTGTGAGTTAGGTACTCGCTGAGATCAGATGAACTTGCTGTATCCATAATGGTCAGAGCGTTCTGTAACGGATAAATAAGGCAGGATACAATAGCAAGTAAAAGCTCGTTTATTGAGACAGAAGATCGCAGGTAGAAACCAGAAGGCCACTGGAATCACTCGATGATATGGCAGAAGATCGCAGGTAGACACCAGAAAGCCACAAAGATCAGAGCGGTGCGTTGGCAGATGGTCCGGGCAGCACAGGGATGCTGCAGACAACCCAGCTTGGTGACGACGGTGAACACGGTGATGGTGGAACTCCAGGGTGCACACGGAACACAGGAAACAGGCAACACAGGAACACAACGGGCACAGGCGGGAGAACACACGAGACATCCAAACAAACGCTCTGACAAAGACAAAGAGAACACAGAGAGACTAAATAGGGTGCGCTGATGATCTGCAGCTGGAGCGCTGATCAGCTGCGACAGGTGTAATGATCATAGGCCAACCAGCGGCTCCGCCCCATACAAACACACATACACACACGCCAGAATGAGATGGTAAATTCATGAACCGTGACACCATCCTGTTGGCAAAAATGGGTACAAAAAGTACCTGTTCTTAATAATCAAGACATTCTATTCATCAATAATAGTTTTGTTATTGTTTCAAGAATTAAAAAAAAAACCATGATGGCATAAGGGACATATACTATCCAAGAAAAACTTGTTATTGTTTAACATTTACATTATTTACATTTTGTGATAACTATGTATATGTCCCTAACAGGGTGGAACACCTTCACGGCCCGTGTCTGAACAATGAATCTACCCATAATTATTAATTTTTTAGTCCCTGAGCTTGACCAATATGTATTCCGACTAGTTAAACATGTCACCATTTTGGTAGAATGCTAAAAACATGAAAATCATGTACTTTTTTTTCAAACATTTATGAAGCCAAAATCTTACCGCATACCAGGAATGACCCAGCTATAGTTTCTAACTGTGTTTCTATTTGATTAGAAAAAAGAAAGACAAAAGTGAACATTGGCCTGCATGGTAGCCTAATGAGGTGCCGTCAATGGTCTTGCTTTGTAAATAAACCATTATTGTAACAAATGATATAGTTAAACAATTACAAGAACTATATGTTAGTTCTAAGGCTGAGAACACGTTAGAAAGAGCTTAAAAATACGGACCTTCTTGAATTATTGACTAAACAATCCCCCCATAACCACGCCCCCAACAAAGCCCCGCCCCCTCTGGTGAGTACCGGCACTTTATTTTATCCACTTCAAGCACTGATTATGAAGAATGACGATTTGTAGATCGTGCTTTTGCTTTAATACACACCTTCCGCAATCTATTTTTCAATTACTTTTAAAAAGTGGTGGGGACAATATCGAGCCTGGCAAAAAGTGGTGGGGACATGTCCCACCCGTAAATTACGCCTATAAGCTACATCATAAGATGCGCATATGTCTGGGGACATGGAAGTGAGGTCAGACATGATTTTGACTGCTGCATTAAGTCTTTCTTTAAAGTGAATTTCGTTTTTGTATAAATTGTATATACATTTTGATGAATGTTTAATCAACTATTGCCTGTCTATTGCCTGTATTATATTGAATAAATAAGAAGCAAACCAAGAACGTTTGGAATGGATTGACGTATAACCCACTGGACTGTTTCCACGGCCTTTGAGTAAGACTGAAACTATAGCATCTTTCTGTTTTTAATACATTTCTTGAATATATGTCTTAATTACAGTAGGCCTATAGATAGTTAGGATATTTGTGGCTGCACCAGGGTCCGTCATTATTTGGTTGAAGGCTACATCAATAATTACAACAATTTCGTGCTATGGGCACTGCCACTGAAACAGGCTGCGGAAGTTTACGCTGAGCTTGCTTCTGCTTTAGCTTTTTAAACATGGAAGTGTGACAAAGGCACATAGGCTATATAAATTCTCTAATGTGGATAAAGGCATATTTTGTCCACATCACTATACGTCCTTATTAGGAGAAAATATGTCATTTTAAAACCTGTTAACGTGCTTTCGTGCCCCCGACGTCACACTGGATTTTTAAGAAATTTTGTGAGTGACACTCAACAACTCAAATATAAAAGCTAAACATGCCACACACCTTTGTGTGAAAGGAAAGCTGAGATTCTTGTGAATCGAATGATGTAAACCATTTCAAGATGCAGTGAACACAGCAGGCACAATCAGTGTCTTTGTCAGACCACCAAACTACTCTGACCGCCAACAAATTTTTACGAATTCAAATTAAAAGTGTCCTGGTCATTCAAAAATCATCTGCCTCCATGCAAAAACGCTGTAATTCCACTCTTTAGGGTCCAGGCAATCCAAATTCAGTGAAATATTTAGTCCATAACACATTTATAACAAAGGAGGGTCGACCTTTGTTCTTATTTCAGCTGCGCGCACAAAGAAGAGTCATCCATGCGAGCGCTGAGGCTGCTATTGCGCAATCACGCATTCACAGGGGAAACCAGGGGTTTTCCGTGTTAGACGCTAAATATAACGCGGAAATGCACGGTTCTCACTCGAATAGGCAATTGAGCAATGCTATTGGAGTGACTGATCAGTTGGAAGAGCACATTTCTGAAGAAGAGTGAAGTTTTGAGCCATATTGATTCGTCAGAAGAGGATGCATTGCCCGAGGTAGACTTCCAAAACAATAAGGTAGTGTTTTATTATATTATAATTGCATGTTTTATTGTATAGTACTGCGTTTGGTGTGTTCTTGTCGGCTAACCTCTGCCATGTTTGTTTGGATAATCCTGTTACAGCAGGCGTGTGTCGTGTGTGTGTGTGTGTGTGTGTGTGTGTGTGTGTGTGTGTGTGTGTGTGTGTGTGTGTTTGTTTGTTTGTTTGTGTGCTTGCTTGCGTGCATGCATGTCTGCGTGTAAGTGTTTTTTAAATGTATTTGTTTATTCTTTTCTCATTTATTCGTTTTATATGTCACAGATTATCATCTTTGAGACTGTGAGAGCATTTTGGACACGGAGGGGAGCACGCCGGCAGAGATGCCACACTCCCAGAGAGGCAGAGGAGGAGACCGTGACATGTAAAGTGTGCTAATAGTTTGATATTATATATTCTTATTATATATGAGTGTGAGTTGTAATATTAAAGAGCTTTATATAAGCTAGACCTTTGTAGCTGTCTGACGTGTCCAAGATGGCGCCAGTGTGTCTGTCGGCTTGCCGTCTGTCCCGTCAGCTTTTAAATACCAGATCGCCGTTCTGCCTATCTGGGGTTTTTATACTGATATTAATACATTATGTTGATGCTCTTATAACGTACGATCGTCAAATATTGCTGCACATCAGAAGTTCTTTGGAGACTCGATCTACAGCCTGCTCCATCACGCATGATTTCTACTCTACATTCTCTCATCCCTCGGCGGCGTGTGTTCGCCGGCTACCGTGTTGTATCATCCACTAGCGGAAACGTCGCAGAAAGAGGGGAATTCGCGGAGGTATCCGGGTGAGGATTAGGAGAGAATTTTGCCTGGTACAATCCTCCTCCTGCTCTTCCACACTTCTCACTGGCCATAATCATGGTCTTTACCTGTCCCGGCGTTCGTGGGACGCGAGGTACGCCTGTCACCTGCCTATCGTCCCGGATCAGAACCGGTCACCTGATTGCGCTCCTGCGAGACTGCGCGTCCAGAGTAGAGGTGTGAATCTCAATAACATTCATCCACTGAAGTATGTTCGACATTCACAGATACAAACTGTTCACTCTCACGTAAGAATGGCCCTGATTAATGCCAGGTCTGTGTCTAATAAGACATTTATAATGAATGACTTTTTTACCCGCCGTGGCCTGGATGTTTTATTTCTAACGGAAACATGGGCTGGAACTGACGAGTCATCAATCTTTGGAGAACTTTGTCCATCAAACTGTTGCTTTATTAGCACTCCAAGATGTGCTGGTAGAGGAGGTGTGGTGGCCATGGTTTTTAGTAATCAGTTTAAAATACGGACAGTCTCTGCTGGAAACCTTTCTACATTTGAAGCGCAATGTGTACTAATAGAATCTGCTGCAACTCCGTTAGTATGTGTCTTGGTCTACAGGCCTCCAAAGCCAGATAAAGACTTTATAAATGAGTTTTCTGACTTCATATCTCATTTCATTGCATCATATGATCGTTTGCTAATTTTGGGTGATTTTAATATTCACGTCTGCTGTCCTGGAAAGCCTATGGTCACTGAGTTTAATTATGTCCTGGACTCCTTTGGTTTTATTCAGCATGTGGATAAGGCTACACATGTACTTGGACATACTCTTGACCTTATCATGTCATATGGGTTTTCTATTGATAATATAAACATTGAAGATGCAAGTTTTTTAGATCACAAGCCTGTTGTATTCAATGCTATACTTTCTAGCTCTATGTGTACTGCTAAAACTGCGGGTTTTTATTCTCGTTGTTTTAATTCTCTCACTGCAAATCAGTTTTCTGACATGTATCATAGTAATGATGTTTCAACAGCAATTTCAGTTGCTGCTGAGCATTCTTCAAGTCCAGAAAATTTAATTTCTCTTTTTAATTCTTCATGCTCTGATATTTTGGATTTGATAGCACCACTTAAATATAAATGCCCAAAATTTAAACCACAACCATGGTTGGATGACTCCACTCGTTCGCTTAGACAAATTTGTCGGAAAGCAGAGAGGAGATGGAAAAAAGATTATCTTGTGGTTTCATTTGAAATCTTTAAAAACTGCTTGGAAAATTTTCAGAAAGCAGCTAAAAAAGCAAGAGCTAAATACTTCTCTGATATTATTAGTAAATATTCTCATACCCCTAAAATCTTGTTCAACACTATAAATTCAATTATTAATCCTCGCATCTCTAATGAAGTTGAACCATCTCTTGATATCTGTGAGAGATTTTTGAGTTTTTTTACTGAAAAGATTGATAGTATTAGATCAGCCCTCAGCCCTTTCCATTCTATTATTCTGCTTGACAGTCCAGTTAACACAGCTACTTTCAATAGTTTTCAGCCAGTGTCTCTTTCTGATCTGAGGAACTTAGTGATGCAGATGAAATCTACAACATCACCCCATGATGTTGTTCCTTCCAACATCATTAAAGGTTCTTTTGAGACTATTGGTCCTACCATTCAAGTGATAATTAATTCTTGCTTAGTCTCTGCTATTGTTCCAGCATTTTTAAAGCATGCAGTTGTCCAGCCGTTGCTTAAAAAGCCCAATGATGATGTAAGGCGTTTTAATAATTATCGTCCTATCTCAAAATTGCCATTTCTTTCAAAAATTTTGGAAAAAGTTGTCCTATCACAGTTACTACCTTTTTTGAATTCAACTCAGGTACTTGAACCATTTCAATCAGGTTTTACTACTCATCACAGCACTGAAACAGCTTTGTTAAAAGTCATGAATGATTTGTTACTTGCAGTTGATACTGGTGAAAATGAAGTTTTAATTTTACTGGATCTGAGCGCCGCTTTTGACACGGTGGATCACAATATCCTTCTGTCACGTCTTGAACAGTGGGTAGGTGTTAAGGATACAGCACTACTGTGGTTTGAGTCGTATCTTAGGTCCAGGACTTTCTCTGTGGCTATTGGCCAGTTTTCCTCTTCATCTGTCCCTCTGTCTTGTGGGGTTCCTCAAGGGTCCATTCTGGGGCCATTACTCTTTAACTTATATATGCTTCCACTTGGAAATATAATTAGGAAATATAAGATTTCTTTTCATTTCTATGCTGATGATTCCCAGCTGTACCTTCCGTTGAAATCTAAACATTCTCTGCAGCCTCTCTTGGACTGTCTTGAGGATATTAAATGCTGGATGGCAAATAACTTCCTCCAGCTTAACAATGAGAAAACTGAGGTGATTATATTTGGTCCCTCCAAAACCAGAAACTCTATAGTTAGTCACTTAGATAATCTCACTCCATATGTTAAGTCACATGCAAAAAATTTAGGTGTTATTTTTGATTCTGAGCTTTGTCTTGAAAAACAAATTAGCTCAGTTGTAAAAAACAGCTACTATAAATTGAGAATCATTTCCAGACTTAATTCGACTCTTTCCTTTCAAGATTTGGAGAAAGTTATTCATGCATTTATTACATCACGGCTGGACTATTGTAATTCTTTATACCATGGTCTTCCTCAATCTTCGTAGGCACGTTTACAGATGGTTCAGAATGCAGCAGCCAGACTGTTAACTTGTACAAAAAAACGTGATCATATCACTCCAGTCTTAGCTTCTCTTCACTGGCTTCCCGTTTATTTTAGAATTCAATTCAAAATTCTGCTGATTGTTTTCAAAGCTCTTAACGGACAAGCCCCATCTTACATCTCCGATCTTGTTCATTTGAATTCAGCTCCTAAGTCCCTCAGATCAGCCAATAAAGCTCTCTTATATGTCCCACGTTCACGACTTAAAACGAAAGGTGATAGAGCCTTTGCAGTTGCTGCTCCACGATTATGGAATCAGTTGCCACCCGACATTAAGAGTGCTCCTTCTGTTTCTGTTTTTAAATCTAGACTTAAGACACATCTCTACGTTTTAGCATTTCCTGCTTATTAAATTATGGATTAGTAATGTTTTCTTGTTTTTTCTTATTCTAATTTTGACTGTTAATTTTATTATTATTTTTATTTTATCTTTATTGTATTTTATGATTGTGTTGTACAGCACTTTGGTCAGTGTAAGCTGAATTTAAATGTGCTTTATAAATAAATTTACTTACTTACTTGTAAATACTATAGCACTTGTTTTGTCTTTATTTGCACAAAGTTTAGTTTCATGAATTGCAAAAACACTATAATATACACTATAAAAAACACTATAATGTTCATGTCTCAGCAATTATTCACAAAATTATTTTTAATCTGGATAAGGAATAGAACAGCTCTAAGTGTAACCTTTCATTAGAGCCCAAAAGTTTGTCTGTACATAAAAGCATTCAAGAATAGCAGCATTGTATGTGTCAATGGTTACAAAGGTTCATTTGGAGTCTCCAAGTGGCTTTTTTTTGGGAAGCACCTAGACTTGAACTTAGATAAGCATGTGCAAAACACTCATTTTCTAATGGTATAGTTATCAAATAAGAAATTGGACTTGGTAAGGCTTCATGCTTTGATCCCATTGTGTTTTCCAGCTAATAGCTCCCAGCTATAGTCATATGCAGGCATCTTTTTACTATATTTTTTTTTTAGCGGAATTACATATTTTCTTTTTTCAGTGTTTTCAAAGTTCTATTACCCAATACCAGTATGACTTGCAGTGATTCTGACTGTTTAGGAACAAACCGTCACCTTTTAAAAGAGACCAAAAATATGCATATACTCCAAATGGTTCAAGAACAGCATGCAATTTACTTTGGGTATGGTTTTTTTAGACGTTTTAGGGAAATTTTGCAGGAATGTTAAGGGTTAACGGCATAAGATCTCGTTATTATTACATAATTGAGTGGAAAAAATAATATGTGTGGCAGCAATGCATCACCGTAGTACGGGAACACGAAGTACAAAACTTGTAAATAATAAATATGGTTTAGAATCCAAATACATTGTCAATATAGAAATATTTGGACTTGTGACAAATGAGAGTGGCGCGTTTCTGTTTTGGTTCAGCTTTAAATTAATTTGTTTTGGCCTATAGCTAAATTTTTCATTCTAGTTTTGTTCTGAATACCATTAATTTTAAAGGATTAGTTCTAGAGTGAAGGTCAACTAAAATAGCCTAGGCTATATCATATTCAACAAATATTATTTCAAGAGTGGGACACGAACCAGCGATCATTTCGGTATGGGAGTCAGGCACTAATAAGCAGGCTATCGACTACCACATGCCGCACCGTTTTTAAATACTGTTTTGTTATATTAGCTCTCTACGTTTCTTGAACAGAACAACCTCCTGGACATCAACCAATCCGGTTTCAAAAGCGGCCACTCAACTGAGACTGCCCTGCTCTCAGTTACGGAGGCACTGAGACAGGCAAGAGCAGCCTCCAAATCCACAGTACTTATCTTACTGGATTTGTCTGCTGCTTTTGACACAGTTAATCACCAGATCCTCCTGTCAACTCTCATGAAGATGGGCATCTCAGGAACCGCTCTCCAGTGGTTCAAGTCTTACCTCTCAGGTAGGTCCTTCAGGGTGTCATGGAGTGGTGAAGTGTCTAAGTCACATCATCTAGCCACTGGCGTTCCCCAGGGCTCAGTGCTTGGACCACTTCTCTTCTCCATCTACATGTCATCATTGGGATCGGTCATTCAGAATCATGGCTTTTCCTATCACTGCTATGCCGACGACACTCAACTCTACTTCTCATTTCAACCTGATGATCCATCGGTTGGTGTTCGTATCGCTGCCTGCCTAACAGACATTTCAGCCTGGATGAAGGAACATCACCTGCAACTCAACCTTGCAAAGACAGAACTGCTTGTGGTCTCAGCCAAACCAGCACTGCATCACAATCTCTCCATTCAGCTAGGATCATCAACCATAACTCCGTCCAGGACAGCCAGGAACCTTGGGGTTGTGATTGATGATCAGCTAAAATTCACTGACCACATTACACACACACACACACACACACACGCACACACAGAGAGAAATTGTAAAATGTGCAATTGGTTTTATAAAATAATGTATTTCTATTTAAATGTGATGAATATAAACAAAATATATAATATTACAATATATAATAACAATTATCATACTAAAATGTACTGAAACTGGCCAGATAAAATATTATAGCTTACATTATATATTTATAACTTTCATTTTCAGGGAGCAGGGAAAAGTAGGGGTTTTACAATCATGTATATACATTGGATGTTTTACAAAAGAAAAATACCCTTTAAAGAAATTTTAAATCACTCTCTCTGGTCTCTCTCTGTCTCTCCAAGGATGTCACTTGCACCCGGTGCACAAATTTGACACAGTCACAGCAGTGGCAGGGCAGTAATCAGGGGGACACAATCTACAGTATGTAATTCTTTAACTTATAGACCCCAGAGAAAATGTTTTAGAGACAAAATAAAATCTTTAAAAGTTTTAATACATTAATTAAGTCTCTATCTTCCTATAAGAGTGTTGTATCCAACATCGGACGTCCTATGATTTTTAAATCCAACATAAAGCATCATTTTACTAAACAGAGAATGTTCCATTACTTTATAATGTTTTAGAGCTTATTTCTACAAATATCATTTTTAAATTGTATGATTTTTAATAAAGGACTAGTTGTTTGGCATCGACTCAAACAATGTAGGTGAAGATATATATATTACACACTATAATGTAAATACATTGAATGACTAATTTACAAAAGGAAATGTACGGACCCACTTAATATTAGGGGGCCTTAACTACTATGTACTAACATTTTAATTAATCATTTGATACAATGCACTTATTGTGCAAATACATGTTTTTACATTGTACTTACATTTAAAAAAATACCTGCATGTAATTACATCTGTAATTAATTTCTGTAGTTACATTTGTAATTACACAGTTGACACTTCCCTCACACCTAACCCTACCCTTAAACTTACCCATACCACCACACCTGTCCCTAACACTACCCGTATCCCACCTCAATATCAAAAAATGCACTATATAAAATCTCTCTCACTGTCTCTCTTTCTCACGCTTCCAGGGGTGTAAAACCCTGCTGAAATGTGAGACAGTCAGCATTGGGGCAGCAAACGTGGACATGTTGGGTTTCCAACACGGCCCCTCACAGAAAACTTTGTGCATTTTTACATTTTCAATAAATAAATCAATAAAAAAATTTATATAATTTATAAGCTGATTTGCACATGGGGTTAATTTTGTTCAGTCGGGGGAAAATGTGATGTATTACTATATGGCCACATTTAGTCCCAACAACGTTAGGGGATACCTGAACCACACACACACACAAATTGGTTCTATAAAATGACCTTTTCTCTATTTTAAATGAATTGATTAAAAATAAAATATAATACACAATGACTATTAACAAATATCTTACAAAAATATTTGTTTCATACTTTATAATCATAATCATAACCACTTTTAGTTATAGTTTTAGCTAAATATAATAATAAATATATAAATAATAATAAATAAATATGAAAATACCTTACATTTTTTCAGAGAGATGAAGAAGTAGTTCTTTATGAAATGATAAAAAGCTAATTTTTTAACCTGTATCAAACTAAACAACAAGTACAAAGTTAGCAAACACCTTTCCAGAGGCAATGTTGTTCGTACTCATTTTATTTCAAAGCCTAATCTTAAAAGTTTAAATTAGATCTAAATAGGCAGAATGTGTGAAAATGATGTAGCTTAAAAACAGGAACTTCTGTAGACATGGGTATTGTGCTGTCTAGTTAGAATTTATGTTAGACAAGGGGTCTAATAAAGATATTTCCTTTTAAGGCAAACAAGATTGGATGCAACCTACTCAGGATGTATGAAGGATATATAATGGTACCCCGGAGAGCAAACTGTGCTCTTCTCATGACAGACATTCTCTGTATGTGAATTGCCTATTTCTTGCAAGAAATAAAACCATTTTTGATACTTTGACTTTTGAAAGGTTTGCATTTGTGTCCTCCCTCCTCATTTTTCGAATAGAATTATTTCCACAACAAATGCTAGCGACCAATTGATGTTCTACACATCTCTTGGTTCGTATACAGCATTTGGTTGATTTAATCAGATGATGCATTAAACCATCGTATTCATCATTTACATAGTACCTTAAATGTATGTTTGGGTGTATAGAATGGTCAGACACAATGACATCAAATTAAGTGATTCAGCATTTTATTTCAACAGTGTACTGTTGAATATACGAACATTAATTGAAGTATTGAAGAAAATGATAGAATGGCATCACATACATAAAGTAAAACATTAATAATGACATTACAGATGATCTAGCCAGAAAAGAAAATCTCTGCAGACTATCATGTTTTTCTCTAGTATGTAGTTGACCAGCGTTTCAACCATTTCAATAATGTCAGTTTTCTCATTTTTTGACACCAGTGATACACATAGATCTGATACATATGTACACATACAGAGTAACTCCTAACTCATCGCTACAATCGGCCATCACATCCAGAACCTTTCTGCGGATTACACAGATAGGTTCTTTGCTCTTAAACAAGCTTGTCACATCAGGCAATGAATTTGTCAGGTCTCTTATGCCGTCCATTTCATTTTTGAGATTTGTTACACGTTTGGTACCCCCCGCACAATCATTATTTGAACCACAAGCATCGTCGATGATTTTACGCATCAAGCCAACCATCTGACCTCTAAAATTATCTTTAAACATGCCGCCTAACATGGCTTTAACATGGCACTCCTTCCCCATGGTGCATTTGCATGAAAAATCGTCATTTGAAATCTGACTAAATATGATCAATCTAGCGGAGTAGTAAAAACATAATTTACGAACATTGTGATTTTGGTGCATTTAATCTTGTAGTAAATCCTCTAAAATGACACGATACCTACAAAAATAGTTCAATAGTCAAAATGTGTAAAACAGTAAAAGTTTTGTGTTCTAGGTGAGAAAAATTCACCAAGATTAGGTTTAATGAGTATTACAAAACAATATGTTTTCCCCGTGGTTGTGAAACACAGGAGGTAAATCGTTTGAAATGTAGGTTTGTCAAAAGAAAACAAAAAAAGTTTAGCCATACAATTAAAAATATGCTTAAAGTGAATTCATCACACAAGTGATGATTTGCATGAACTTGCACTGACAACAACAAGATCGGAATCTCCAATCCGATGCAAAATTGGTATGCAGTGACTTGGTCCAAGGTACCATGTATGTCTATGAGGATATTGGCGTATCTCAAAAAACATGGCCGCCACAGCCAATGAAATTTAAGCACCCATTAGACAAGGTTAACGGAGGCCGATCGGAACGAAACTCAATGGGCATGTTTGACTCATGGCCCTAGAGGTCTGTAAGAATTTTGAAAGAAATCGGCCACTAGTTGGCGCTAACGAGTTTTATGGCTCTGTAATCACGTGGTGTTGCACACATCCACGAAATATGCATATCATTTGATAGATCTCCTTATACTGAACAACTTTGCCTTCAGAACCCTTGCTGTCAATCAAATCGTTCATTAAATATTCGCAATTATGTTAAAAACCTACTTTTGCGAACTAGTCCCTGGTTTTTTGCCTGATCGGAACCAAACCAGTCTAGGACAATTCTCTGGACACTCTAGATCAATAATCATTGAAAAAAAGTTGAACTTTTGCATTTGGATGGCTATAACAGGGTCATTTAGAAAAGAGGCGGGACAAAATACACTCAAAAGCCTATAAATCCTAAAGGAAAACTCAAAACTTCACAAACATTTTTATGTGTATGTGACATAACATGCTGAAGAAGCGTGCAAAGTTTCATGGAGATTGGATCATATGTGGCGCTATAACTGTTAAAAAGCTTTGAAAACCATGTATTCCCTATGGTGAATTGCCTGTATTGGCTGTAAATGGTATTTTCCATCTCTGTAATCAGGTGGGGTTAAAAACATCCACATAATATGCATATATTATGATAGATATTCTCATACTGAACAACTTTGCCTCAAGAAACAAGACTGTCAATAAAATCTTTATTTAAATATTCACAATTCTGTTAAAAAACTATTTTTGCAAACTAGTCCTAGGTTTTTTGCCCACTTGGAACCAAACCACTGCAGTACAATTCTCTGGACTCTTTTGAGCAATAATTATATAAAAAAAGTTAAACTTTTGCATCTGAATGCTTATAACAGGGTAATTTCAAGATGTGGCCTTGACCAAGTGTCCCCGAATGCCTATATCTATTCAATGAATGTTCAGATCTACTTAAAAACAAGTCAGAACATGTATCCTATGAATTTCCAGACAGATCTGACAATATTTGCCTCTATAACAGTTAAAAAGGGGGAAATTACAGAGTTCATTTGATAATAATGGTATATTAAGCCAATAAGTGGTCGTTTGCTGCCCCCCGCTGTTCATTTTATTGTACTACACACTAGTATTGATCTATAAGTCATATTTAGACTTTTAAAAAAAATCACTATTTTAACATTTACAATCACATTTAGTCAAAATTAATCTATTAAGTATTACTATAGAATATTGTCTCACATTGAGAAATATGAATTTTGAAGGAGACTTACAGGAAACATTTTGTTTACTGCAACATCATATAGTTCAAATGTCTGTATTTACAACAAAATGTGTGTGTGTGTGTGCGTGTAGTGCAATGTTTCTGAATACATTTTTAATAATCTGATTAATAGTTACAAAGAGCTATGTCAAATGATTATAGACCATAGCATTAAAAAAGTGTGTGTATGTGTGTGTGTGTGTGTCTGTCTGTGTGTGTGTGTGTGTGTGTGTGTGTGTGTGTGTGTGTGTGTGTGTGTGTGTCTGTGTGTGTGTATAAGCATGCATAATGGAATTAACATGAAAGAACAATTTGATATATAATTGATTTTATTTTGTCTATTGCAAAGCACCTGTGAAAAGACTTTATTAATAAGTAGGATGTCCAGCAGAGGGCAGCAGAAGACCACTTATTGGCTCACTTCCCTTTAAAAGTTAATTATTTTTAAAAGTATTCTGCACTAAAGCAATTACTATTATAACACAATCATATTTTGTCAGAGTTTATCTCTTCATTTGTACTGACACTTCACATAATTACTAGCAATGTGGTAAATCATAGTAAATAATACTAGAACGTGGTGTATTTAAAAAAAATGTAACATGCTCATAGACCATTGAAAGATATTTTCACCATAACATATCTCAAAAACATTGTGTGTGTGTGTGTGTGTGTGTGTGTGTGTAACGGAGGTATTTTTCTCTATGGGACTTTTATTTTGACGGGTTTTCTCTGTCTCTGCCGTGTCCGCGGGAGATCCAAGCAGATCGGAGTGAGAGGTGTTGGGAGACAGACACGCCATGATCGCTGTACAGGAAGCCAACATTTTTCTCCTTGGATCTGTAATATAGGACAGTAGTGCACGGGCAGCTTATGTTTTGCGGGTTTAGTGCATTTACATTATCTCGTGAAACATGAGAAGTAGTTAAGGCAGAAGATCGGTCGATTGCGTCATTGGACGGTGAACAGTGTTGGAGAGAGAGAGAGAGACAGAGAGACAGAGAGAGAGAGTTGCTGGAGCCGTGAGTTTCATTCATAACACTTGTTTGTGTTGCTATCCTGACAGTACGCTTTTTCTTGAGAGTTCTGCTGCTTTCTGAGTCTTGAACGGTGTCAGGGCGAGAGACATTGATTTTTTTCCTGCAAATCCATTAAGTGCACTTATTAGTGCGCGAGAATGCGTCTGTGAACTGAACGATATTTTTTTGAAGGAGTGATTTATTTCTTTTGGAGTGTTTTTGCATTTTTAAAGAGACGGATTTGTTTTTGAAAGACATTTTTGTGTGATTCAGACATTCAGTCCAGGCCGCGTGCGAGCTGAACCGGGCTGCGCCATTTTGTTCCAGAAAGTTCCTGAGTTTTTCTGGGCCACCTCTCTTGTTTCTGTTGATTACCCTGACATTCTTACATCTCATTGCCCTGTCCCAGCTGTTCATCTTGTCATCGCAAGTCATCACATCAAAGTTGTCGTTGCCACAGACTGGTACAACAGTTCAACACACACACACACACACACACACACACGAACATTTTACTGATACGTAGTGAACAGAACTGAGTGTTTGAGTGAACTTGTGGGTCTCAATTGTCAATTTGAACTTTGTGTGAGAACTGAGTAGGGTTGCCACCCGTCCAGTAAAATACGGAATCGTCCTGTATTTGCAAGCAAAATGGCTCGTCCCCTTGTCAAACCAATACGGGACACGATTTGTTCCGTATTTTACATCTAGGTCCACACATAGTGGAGTGTGGAGAATAGCCTTCTGGTAGCAAATATAAAGAAATCAATTTCACAATAAGTAGCCTAGTACAGGAGCTCATTTGTGCGTGATTGCGTTTTAGCGGCTTTGTTGTCATTGCGGCGGAGTCTCGAGAACATGAGCTGTGCCTCTGAACTTGCGCGGTTTTTTAAAAACATGTCGAGCTCGCGTCGCGTCCACCGTTTGAACGCAAGAGGATCTCCAGATATAGAGCTGAATATCAAAAAGGTATCAATGGGTCTGACCAGTAACTCATGATGAAGTTCAGGCCAACTGCACACTTTATGAGAAGCATTTCAGTGTCTCAGACTGTCTGACTTAAAGCAGTAGCGCTGACAGACCGGTCTATGTGACAGACACATCCGTGCTTCTAAGGTTATAGGCCTATAGTTTTTTTAAATGGATAATATATTAATATAATATTCCATACATTATCAGAGCTTGGGAGACATAATTATTATTTTTTAGACAGGTTAATTAATAGATTATATCCTAATAAATGTTATTATTAATTTATAATTTAGCTAGGCTATGTTAATCATACATAAATAATCCTGTCATATAAATTGTATGACATTTAAAAAAATATTTAGATAAAAATGGGACAAATAATTGCATGTAAATATAGTCATAATTTAAGAAAATTAATTGAAAAAAATGTACATTTTTGAAATTCAAAAAAAGTGATTACTGGTTCAGAGTGACTGCTTAAAGGGACAGTTCACCAAAAATGAAAATTCTGTCATCATTTACTCACCCTCAAGTTGTTCCAAACATGTATAAATTTCTTTATGTTGAACACATAGGAAGATTGCTATGGAAGTCAATGGTGCCCCCAAAGCAGCCTGGTTACAAACTTTCTTCAAAATATCTTCTTTTGTGTTCAGCAGAACAAAGAAAATGACATAATTTTCATTTTGGGTGAACTATCCCTTTAAAGTGCACTAAATAGGCTACTAAAGAGTTATAAAATAATCAAATGTAACTTAATATAAAATGTGTTCTGTTGCAAGTTCACATACTTGATCTCATGTTGTCTTATGGTTTATTATTGAGCTGTCATGTTGTCAATGTTGAAATAATAATTTCATGACATATTCTTTAACTCTGTCCTTTATGCAATTATGCAAATGAATGGGTGTCCCTTATTTTGCCACACTGAAGGTGGCAACTCTAGAACTGAGTCAACTGGAAATTGAATCTATTTATTTATAAGAATCGTCTGGATGAATTGAAACTGTTATTTGAGCTGAGTTGTTTCAAATGAATCATCTGTTTGAACTATAAGAGTTGCCCGGCTCTGAAACACCCAGTGTTTGTAAATCAGTTTGTGCCTTAATATTGAAATTACTTTTGTGAAAATTCATATCTGAGGTGTTACAAGAGGGTTTTTGTTAAACATTTGAAGGTTTACCAAGAAAACCAGAAGTTTCAGAGAACTGTTTATTTCCATTTTTGTTACTTTTTGTTATTTCATCCGATTGAAAGAGACCCTTTCAGGAAAAATACAGTTTCCTAAGGAAAGGAAAAATAAATTCATAATTGTTAGAAGCAATACAGTTGAAGGTTTTTTTGTTTGTTTTTTTACTTACCTTGGGGTAGGGGCGTCTCACTTACACTATTAGGATTAGGTGGGTGGGGATGTGAATTTCAGTCTACTTTTCATCACATGCACTTCAGGGAGCCACCGTGCTGACATACTCACCTGAAGCCCACACTAACCATTCCTGTTATATTTAATACAATAGTGTAAGGTAAAACGTATACACACAACGTGCATACTGAGACTCAAAGTGCTGGAGTGGGGACCAGGATCCTTCCACTTTTAAGCCTTTTAACCCTTATTTACAGTCTCGTCACAGTCTCTTGTAATCACGTGGTGTTGCACTTATTCCCACAATATTGATATCATTTGATAGATCTCCTCATATTGAACAACTTTGCATCTAGAACCATTGCTGTCAATCAAATCGTTCATTAAATATTCGTGATTATGTTAAAACCCTACTTTTGCAAACTAGTCCCTGTTTTTTGTCCGATCGAAACCAAACCAGTCTAGGACAATTCTCTGGACTCTCTAGATCAATAATTATCGAAAATAAGTTG
Organism: Gobio occitaniae; assembly: GCA_033150135.1. Lineage (NCBI taxonomy): Eukaryota > Metazoa > Chordata > Actinopteri > Cypriniformes > Gobionidae > Gobio > Gobio occitaniae. The sequence goes on along the minus strand of JARQWZ010004073.1, from coordinate 59,747 downwards.
AACTTTTGCATTTGGATGGCTATAACAGGGTCATTTAGAAAAGAGGCGTGCCAAAATACACTCAAAAGCCTATAAATTCTAAGGGAAAACTCAAAACTTCACGAACATTGGGGTGAATATGTGACATTAGATCCTTAACAAGCATGCAAACCATAGGTGGCGCTATAACTGTTAAAAACCTTTTAAAACCATATGTTTCCTATGGTAAATTGCCTGTAAATTGACTTTTCCATCAATTATTTCAATGTTTAAAATTTTGCTAAATAAAACAATAACTTTTTATGCAAATGTGCTTAAATGCCTTAAGTGGCTTGAACCCCGATAATTGCTGCTCGCAGCTATATTTATTATTATTATTATTATTCCGCCGTAAAACGCATCGTGCAGCCCAAACCGTAAGTGCTAGAGACTTGAAACTTGGCCACAAGGTAGTACAAAAATCGAGGAGAGGTTATTAAAATATGAGCCCGATTGGCCAATAGGTGGCGCTATAGCGCAAAAAACAAAGAAATTCACTATTTTGCTTATATCTCAATAACCATTTGTCCCAGATTCAAGTGTCTTACATCATTGGAATCATTGACTCAAGCCGAACAAAACGTATATCTCCGATTTCATTTCCGCCATGATAGATTTTCCGCCATTTTGAATTTTATCCAAAACCTACTTTTGCGAACTAGTCCCTGGTTTTTTGCCCGATCGGAACCAAACTAGTGCAGAAATGTTCTCTGGAGTCTGAATATCAATAATCATTGAAAAAAAGGTAAAATTTCGATTCATGGTTGTTAAAGGGCGTAAAAATGGAAGTTCAGGGCGGAGCCAATTATACTAATATATATTCTTTATATATTTATACTTTATATATTCACCAAACTTGGTACAAATGTGTATGGACTCAGTCTTTGGTCACGATAAAACAACTGCGATGATTGAACACTTGGTGGCGCTATAATATGAAAAAAACATGAAAAGGGCTATAACCACCCGACCACTTGTCCGAATGACTTGAAAATTGGAATGCAGTGTCTTGGTCCAAGGCCCCATGTAGATGTCCTCATGCTGAACAACTTTGCCTCTAGAAGCATTGCGGTCAATCAAACCGTTCATTAAATATTTGTGATTATGTTTAAAACCTACTTTTGCAACTAGTCATAGATTTTTCGACCTAATCAGAACTAAACCAGTGCAGTACAATTCTCTGGACTCTATAGAGCAATAATTATTTAAAAAAGTTAAACTTTTGCATCTGAATGGCTATAACAGGTTTATTTCAAGATGTGGCCTTGACCAAGTGTCTCCAAATGCCTATATCTATTCAATGAATGCTCAGATATTCTTAAAAACAAGTCAGAACATATATCTCCGATTTCATTTCCGCCATGATAGATTTTCCGCCATTTTGAATTTTGTCAAAAAACTACTTTTGCAAACTAGTCCTAGGTTTTTTGCCCGATCGGAACCAAACCAGTGTCAAAATGTTCTCTGGAGTCAGATTATCAATAATTATCAAAAAAACGTCGAAATGTATATTCAAGGTTGTTAAGGAGCGTAAAAATAGTTGTTCAGGGCGGAGCCTATTTACTAAAAAAGCTATAACTCAAGAACAAAATGAGATATCTTTACCAAACTTAGTAGACATGTGTATATTCTGAGTCTTTGGTCACGATAAAAAAATTGCGACGTTTAAACACTTGGTGGCGCAATAACGTGAAAAAAACATGAAAATGGCTTTAACCACCCGACCGCTAGTCCGATTGACTTGAAAATTGGTATGCAGTGTCTTGGTCCAAGGTACCAAGTATTTCTATGAGGAGATTGGCGTATCTCAAAAAACATGGCTGCCACAGCCAATTAAATTTGAGCACCTATTAGACAAGTCTCATGGCCCTAGAGGTCTGTAAGATTTTTGAAAGAAATCGGCCACTAGTTGGCGCTAATGAGTTTTATGGCTCTGTAATCACGTGGTGTTGCACACATCCACGAAATATGCATATCATTTGATATATTCTAAGGGAAAACTCAAAACTTCACGAAAATTGGTGGGCATATGTGTCAAAACATCCTTAACTAGCATGCAAAGTTTTATAGAGATCGGACCATAGGTGGCGCTATTACTATTAAAAACCTTTAAAAACCATATGTTTTCTATGGTAAATTGCCTATATTGCCTGTAAATTGACTTTTCCATCTATTAGTTCAGTGTTTAAAATCTTGCTAAATAAAACTTAATGTCTTTTGATGCTTGTGTGCTTAAAGGCCTTAAAGGCTTGAACCCCGCTAAATGCTGCTTGCAGCTTTAATTAGGGGTTCAAGCACGAAGTGCTGAAACCCTATTGTAATTGTATTGATTTTTATTATTAGGGGTTCAAGCACGAAGTGCTGAAACCCTATTGTAATTGTATTGATTTTTATTATTAGGGGTTCAAGCACGAAGTGCTGAAACCCTATTGTATTTGTGCTGATTTTTATTAGGGGTTCAAGCACGAAGTGCTGAAACCCTATTGTAATTGTATTGATTTTTAGGGGTTCAAGCACGAAGTGCTGAACACCTATTGTATTTGTGCTGATTTTTATTATTATTATTATTATTATTATTATTATTATTCAGACCTAAAACGCATCGTGCAGCCCAAACTGTAAGGGCTAGAGACTTGAAACTTGGCCAATAGGTAGTACAAAAATCGAGGAGAGGTTATCAAATTATGACCCCGATTGGCCTATAGGTGGCGCTATAGCAATCAATTGCGCGAAACTGCTCATAACTCCTAAACCGTATGACGTAGACTCAAGTGTCTTATATCATTGGAAAGCTGAATACCTTACATAAAAAACGTATATCTCCGATTTCATTTCCGGTATGCAAATTTTTCCGCCATTTTGAATTTTGTCAAAAAACTACTTTTGCGAACTAGTCCTAGGTTTTTTGTCCGATCAGAACCAAACCAGTGCCAAAATATTCTCTGGAGTCTGAATATTAATAATCATTGAAAAAAAGTCATAATTTGTATTCACGGTTGTTAGGGGGCTTAAAATTGATGTTCAGGGCGGAGCCTATTTTACTAAAAAGGCTATAACTCTAGATCAAAATAAGATATCTTCACCAAATTTGGTACACATATGTATGGGCTCAGTGTTTAGTCACGATAAAACAATCGCGACGATTGGCCACTTGGTGGCGCTATAACATGAAAATAACATGAAAAAGGCTATGACCACCTGACCATTAGTCCAATTGACTTGAAAATTGGTATGCAGTGTCTTGGTCCAAGGTAGCATATATGTCTATGAGGAAATTGGCGTATCTCAAAAAACATGGCCGCCACAGCCAATTAAATTTGAGCACCTATTAGACAAGGTTAACGGAGGCCGATCGGAACGAAACTCAATGGGCATGTTTGACTCATGGTCCTAGAGGTCTGTAAGAATTTTGAAAAAAATCGGCCACTAGTTGGCGCTAACGAGTTTTGAGGCTCTGTAATCACGTGGTGTTGCACACATCCCCAAAATATGCATATCATTTGATAGATCTCCTCATACTGAACAACTTTGCCTCTAGAACTATTGCTGTCAATCAAATCGTTCATTAAATATTTGTGATTATGTTTAAAACCTACTTTTGCGAACTAGTCCCTGGATTTTTGCCCGATCAGAATCAAACCAGTCTAGGACAATTCTCTGGACTCTCTAGATCAATAATTATTGAAAAAAAGTTGAACTTTTGCATTTGGATGGCTATAACAGGGTCATTTAGAAGAGGGGCGTAGCAAAATACACTCAAAAGCCTATAAATCCTGAAGGAAAACTCAAAACTTCACGAAAATTGTTATGTATATGTGACATAACATGCTGAAGAAGCATGCAACGTTTCATGGAGATCGGACCATAGGTGGTGCTATAACTGTTAAAAAGCTTTGAAAACCATGTATTCCCAATGGTGAATTGCCTGTATTGGCTGTAAATGGTATTTTCCATCTCTGTAATCAGGTGGGGTAAAAAACATCCACATAATGTGCAGAAATTATGATAGATCTCCTCATACTGAACAACTTTGCCTCAAGAACCAATACTGTCAATCAAATTGTTATTTATTTATTCACAATTATGTTAAAAACGTATTACCTAAAATTGCCACCAGATGGCAGCAGAAGACCACTCATTGGTTCATTCTGCTTACTAAGCATATTTAAACTTTATAAAATCATTATAATAAATGTTGCAAATGACATTTTGTCAATATTTATCAATTAATTTGTTCATTTGATTAATGTTTTTACAATAATTATTAAATTACTATTAAAATAATGCCTGAAAATATGTTTTAAAGGGGAAAACCTGGAATAAGCTATTTGTTACCCATCATTTATTTCAAATATCTATATCTCCAACAAAATGTGCATGTGAGTTAAGCACGTTTGAAGACATTAACTTGGAAAATGTGCCCATTAAATGAAAAACAGACATTTAAAATGAAAATGAGCCAATGATGGTTCTCTGCTGCCACCTGCTGGGCTTAAATGGTCATTTTGTCATACTATTTACTTATCATGTTCTATAATTCCTATTTAGACATTATAAAGTCACTATTACAATATTTACAATTACATTTTGTCAAATTAATTTATTTCAAATATATTATGGCGTAGTACCTAAAATTGCCACCAGATGGCAGCAGAAGACCACTCATTGGCTTATCCTCTAAACTAATATTGTTCAATCATATTTAAACTGTGATCGTGCAGACAAAAGCGTAAATGCTAGAGACTTGAAACTTTATCAGATGGTAGTACAAAAATCGAGGCTAATGTTGTCAGAGTATGAACCCGATTGGCCAATAGGTGGCGCTACAGCAATCAAAAGCGCGAAATGGCTCATAACTCCTAAACCCTATGTCGTAGACTCAAGTGTCTTATATCATTGGAAAGGTGAGTCCATGACGAACAAAACGTATATATCCGATTTCATTTCCGCCATGATAGATTTTCCGCCATTTTGCATTTTGTCAAAAAACTACTTTTGCAAACTAGTCCTAGGTTTTTTGCCGGATCGGAACCAAACCAGTGTCAAAATGTTCTCTGGAGTCAGATTATCAATAATTATCAAAAAAACGTCGAAATTTATATTCACGGTTGTTAAGGAGCGTAAAAATAATCGTTCAGAGGGGAGCCTATTTACTAAAAGGGATATAACTCAGGAACAAAATGAGATATCTTCACCAAACTTGGTACACATGTGTATAGGCTGAGTCTTTGGTCACGACAAAAAAATCGCGACGATTTAACACTTGGTGGCGCTATAACATGAAAAAAACATGAAAATGGCTTTAACCACCCGACCGCTAGTCCGATTGACTTGAAAATTGGTATGCAGTGTCTTGGTCCAAGGTACCATGTATGTCTATGAGGACATTTGTCGTATCTCAAAAAACATGGCCGCCACAGCTAATTAAATTTGAGCACCTATTAGATAAGGTTAACGGAGGCCGATCGGAACGAAACTCTGTGGGCATGTTTGACTCATGGCCCTAGAGGTCTGTAAGAATTTTGAAAGAAATCGGCCACTAGTTGGCGCTAAAGAGTTTTACAGCTCTGTAATCACATGGTGTTGCACACATCCACAAAATATGCATATCATTTGATAGATCTCCTCATACCAAACAACTTTGCCTCCAGAACTATTGTTGTCAATTAATATGTTCATTAAATATTTGCGTTTATGTTCAAAAGTTACTTTTGCGACCTAGTCCCTGGTTTTTTTCCCGATTGGAACCAAACTAGTCTAGGATAATTCTCTGGACTCTCTAGATCAATACTTATCGAAAAAAAAGTTGAACTTTTGCTTTTAAATGGCTATAACAGGGTCATTTAGAAAAGAGGCGTGGCAAAATACACTCAAAAGCCTATAAATTCTAAGGGAAAACTCAAAACTTCACGAAAATTGTTATGCATATGTAAGATAACATCTTTAACAAGTATGCAAAGTTTTATGGAAATTGGACCATAGGTGGCGCTATAACTGTTAAAAGCCTTTTAAAACCACGTATTTCCTATTGCAAATTACCTGTATTGACTGTAAATGGTATTTTCTATCTATTATTTCTGTTTTTAAAATCTTGCTAAATAAAAATTAATGTCTTTTGATGCTTGTGTGCTTAAAGGCCTTAAATGCTTGAACCCCGCTAAATGCTGCTTGCAGCTTTAATTATTATTATTATTATTATTATTATTATTATTCCGCCGTAAAACGCATCGTGCAGCCCAAACCGTAAGTGCTAGAGACTTGAAACTTGGCCACAAGGTAGTACAAAAATCGAGGAGAGGTTATTAAAATATGAGCCCGATTGGCCAATAGGTGGCGCTATAGCGCAAAAAACAAAGAAATTCACTATTTTGCTTATATCTCAATAACCATTTGTCCCAGATTCAAGTGTCTTACATCATTGGAATCATTGACTCAAGCCGAACAAAACGTATATCTCCGATTTCATTTCCGCCATGATAGATTTTCCGCCATTTTGAATTTTATCCAAAACCTACTTTTGCGAACTAGTCCCTGGTTTTTTGCCCGATCGGAACCAAACTAGTGCAGAAATGTTCTCTGTAGTCTGAATATCAATAATCATTGAAAAAAAGGTGAAATTTCGATTCATGGTTGTTAAAGGGCGTAAAAATGGAAGTTCAGGGCGGAGCCAATTATACTAATATATATTCTTTATATATTTATACTTTATATATTCACCAAACTTGGTACAAATGTGTATGGACTCAGTCTTTGGTCACGATAAAACAACTGCGATGATTGAACACTTGGTGGCGCTATAATATGAAAAAAACATGAAAAGGGCCATAACCACCCGACCGCTTGTCCGAATGACTTGAAAATTGGAATGCAGTGTCTTGGTCCAAGGCCCCATGTATAAAGGGGTGGCGCTACAGCAATCAAAAGCGCAAAATGGATCATAACTCCTAAACCGTATGTTGTAGACTCAAGTGTCTTATATCATTGGAAAGGTGAGTTCATGACGAACAAAACATATATCTCCGATTTAATTTCCGCCATGATAGATTTTCTGCCATTTTGAATTTTGTCAAAAAACTACTTTTGCAAACTAGTCCTAGGTTTTTTGCCCGATCGGAACCAAACCAGTGTCAAAATGTTCTCTGGCGTCAGATTATCAATAATTATCAAAAAAATGTCGAAATGTATATTCACGGTTGTTAAGGAGCGTAAAAATAGTTGTTCAGGGCGGAGCCTATTTACTAAAAAAGCTATAACTCAAGAACAAAATGAGATATCTTTACCAAACTTGGTAGACATGTGTATAGTCTGAGTCTTTGGTCACGATAAAAAAACTGCGATGATTGAACACTTGGTGGCGCAATAACGTGAAAAAACATGAAAATGGCTTTAACCACCCGACCGCTAGTCCGATTGACTTGAAAATTGGTATGCAATGTCTTGGTCCAAGGTACCAAGTATGTCTATGAGGAGATTGGCGTATCTCAAAAAACATGGCTGCCACAGCCAATTAAATTTGAGCACCTATTAGACAAGTCTCATGGCCCTAGAGGTCTGTAAGAATTTTGAAAGAAATCGGCCACTAGTTGGCGCTAATGAGTTTTATGGCTCTGTAATCACGTGGTGTTGCACACATCCACGAAATATGCATATCATTTGATATATTCTAAGGGAAAACTCAAAACTTCACGAAAATTGGTGGGCATATGTGTCAAAACATCCTTAACAAGCATGCACAGTTTTATAGAGATCGGACCATAGGTGGCGCTATAACTATTAAAAACCTTTAAAAACCATATGTTTTCTATGGTAAATTGCCTATATTGCCTGTAAATTGACTTTTCCATCTATTAGTTCAGTGTTTAAAATCTTGCTAAATGAAACGTAATGTCTTTTGATGCTTGTGTGCTTAAAGGCCTTAAAGGCTTGAACCCCGCTAAATGCTGCTTGCAGCTTTAATTAGGGGTTCAAGCACGAAGTGCTGAAACCCTATTGTAATTGTACTGATTTTTATTATTATTATTATTATTCTCCGCTAAAACGCATCGTGCAGCCCAAACCGTAAGTGCTAGAGACTTGAAACTTGGCCACAAGGTAGTACAAAAATCGAGGAGAGGTTATCAAAATATGAGCCCGATTGGCCAATAGGTGGCGCTATAGCGCTAAAAACAAAAAAAATTCACTCTTTTGCTTAAATCTCAACAACCCTTTGTCCCAGATGCAAGTGTCTTATATCATTGGAATCCTTGGCTCAAGACCAACAAAACGTGCTTCATCGATTTCATTTCCGGTATGCAAATTTTCCCGCCATTTTGGATTATGTCCAAAACCTACTTTTGCGAACTAGTCCTAGGTTTTTTGCCCGATCAGAACCAAACCAGTGTCAAAATGTTCACTGGAGTCTGATTATTAATAATTATCGAAAAAAAGTAGACATTTGTATTCACGGTTGTTAAGGAGCGTAAAAATATTTGTTCGAGGCGGAGCCTATTTACTAAAAAAGCTATAACTCAAGAACAAAATGAGATATCTTTACCAAACTTGGTACACATGTGTATAGGCTGAGTTTTTGGTCACGATAAAAAAATCGCGACGATTGAACACTTGGTGGCGCTATAACACGAAAAAAACATAAAAATGGCTATAACCACCCGACCGCTAGTCCGATTGACTTGAAAATTGGTATGCAGTGTCTTGGTCCAAGGTACCATATATGTTTATGAGGACATTGGCGTATCTCAAAAAACATGGCCGCCACAGCCAATTAAATTTGAGCACCTATTAGACAAGGTTAACGGAGGCCGATCAGAATGAAACTCGGTGGGCATGTTTGACTCATGGCCCTAGAGGTCTGTAAGAATTTTGAAATAAATCGGCCACTAGTTGGCGCTAACGAGTTTTATGGCTCTGTAATCACGTGGTGTTGCACACATCAACCAAATATACATATCATATGATAGGTCTCCTCATGTTGAACAACTTTGCCTCTAGAAGCATTGCTGTCAATCAAACCGTTCATTAAATATTCGTGATTATGTTTAAAACCTACTTTTGCGAACTAGTCCCTGGATTTTTGATTGATCGGAACCAAACCAGTCTAGGACAATTCTCTGGACTCTTTAGATCAATAATTATCAAAAAAAAGTTGAACTTTTGCATTTGGATGGCTATAACAGGGTCATTTAGAAGAGGGACGTAGCAAAATACACTCAAAAGCCTATAAATCCAAAAGGAAAACTCAAAACTTCACGAAAATTGTTATGTATATGTGAAATAACATGCTGGAGAAGCATGCAAAGTGTCATGGAGATCGGACCATTGGTGGCGCTATAACTGTTAAAAAGCTTTGAAAACCATGTATTCCCTATGGTGAATTGCCTGTATTGGCTGTAAATGGTATTTTCCATCTCTGTTATCAGGTGGGGTTAAAAACATCCACATAATATGCATAAATTATGATAGATCTCCTCATACTGAACATCTTTGCCTCAAGAACCAATACTGTCAATCAAATCGTTCATTAAATATTCATGATTATGTTAAAAACCTACTTTTGCAAACTAGTCATAGATTTTTCAACCTGATCAGAACCAAACCAGTGCAGTACAATTCTCTGAACTCTTTAGAGCAATAATTATTTAAAAAGAAGTTAAACTTTTGCATCTGAATGGCTATAACAGGGTTATTTCAAGATGTGGCCTTGACCAAGTATCCCCAAATGCCTATATCTATTCAAAGAATGCTCAGATATTCCTAAAAACAAGTCAGAACATGTGTAATATGCCTCTAAACAAGCATGAAAATTTTCAGACAGATAGGACAATATTTGTCTCTATAACAGTTAAAAAGGTGAAAATTAAGAGTTCATATGAAAATAATGACCAATAAGTGGTCGTTTGCTGCCCCCCGCTGTTCATTTTATTGTACTACACTCTAATATTCATCTATAAGTCATATTCAGACTTTAAAAAAATCACTACTTTAACATTTACAATCACATTTACTCAAAATTAATCTATTAGCTATTACCATTGACAATTGTGCAGACATTTGAACTATATGATGTTGCAGTAAACAAAATGTTTCCTGCAAGTTTCCTTCAAGATTCACATTTCTCAATGTGACAATTGTCAATGGTAATAGTTAATAGATTAACTATTGACTAAATGTGATTGTAAATGTTAAAATAGTGATTTTTTTTAAAGTCTGAATATGACTTATAGACCAATATTAGAGTGTAGTACAATAAAATGAACAGCGGGGGACAGCAAACGACCACTTATTGGTCATTATTTTCATATGAACTCTGTAATTTTCACCTTTTTAACTGTTATAGAGGCAAATATTGTCCTATCTGTCTGAAAATGTCCATGCTTGTTTAGAGGCATATTACACATGTTCTGACTTGTTTTTAAGACTATCTGAGCATTCTTTGAATAGATATAGGCATTTGGGGACACTTGGTCAAGGCCACATCTTGAAATAACAAAATGTGTGTATGTAGTCCTATGTTTCTGAATACATTTTAATAATCTGATTAATAGTTACAAAGAGCTATGTGAAATGATTATAGACCATAGCATTAAAAAAGTGTGTGTGTGTGTGTGTGTGTGTATTTGTGTGTGTGTGTGTGTGTGTGTGTGTGTGTCTGTGTCTGTGTGTGTGTGTGTGTGTGTGTGTGTGTGTGTGTGTGTGTGTGTGTGTGTGTGTGTGTGTGTGTGTGTGTATAAGCATGCATAATGGAATTAACATGGAAGACCAATTTGATATATAAGTGATTTTATAGTGTTTATTGCAAAGCAGCTGTGAAAATACTTTATTAATAAGTAGAATGTCCAGCAGAGGGCAGCAGAAGACCACTTAAGGGCTCATTATCCTTTTAAAGTTAATGATTTTCAACAGTATTTTGCACTAAAGCAATTACTATTATAACACACTCATATATTGTCAGAGTTTATCTCTTCATTTGTACTGACACTTCACATAATTACTAGCAATGTGGTAAATCATGGTAAATCACATTAGAAACATGGTAAATCATGGTAAATAATACTAGAACATGTTATATCATGGTAAATTATGCTAGAACAGGGTACATCATGTTGTATTTCACAAAAAATGTGACATGCTCATAGACCATTAAAAGATATTTTCACAATAACATATCTCAAAAACATTGTGTGTGTGTGTGTGTGTGTGTGTGTGTGTGTGAAAGCATGCATAATGGAACAACTGGTTTGAAGCCTGTTTCAGAGCCTATTTTACTAAAAGGGCTATAACTCAGGAACGAAATGAGATATCTTCACCAAACTTGGTACACATGTGTATGGGCTGAGTCTTTGGTCACGGTAAAAATAATTTTGAGGATTGAACACTTGGTGGCGCTATAACAGGAAAAAAACATGAAAAGGGCTATAACCACCTGACTGCTAGTCCGATTGACTTGAAAGTTGGTATGCAGTGTCTTGGTCCAAGGTACCATGCATGTCTATGAGGAAATTGGCGTAGCTCAAAAGCATGGCCGCCATTGGCCAATGAAATTTGAGCACCTATTAGACAAGGTTAACAGAGGCCGATCGGAACAATACTTGGTGAGCATGTTTGATTCATGGTCCTAGAGGTCTGTAATATTTTTTTAAGAAATTGGCCACTAGTAGGTGCCAATGAGTTTTACGGCTCTGTAATCTTGGATATTTCACATATTCCCACAATATTGATATCATTTGATAGATCTTCTCATACTGAACAACTTTGCCTCAAAAAACATTGCTGTCAATCAAATCGTTCATTAAATATTCGCGATTATGTTAGAAACCTACTTTTGCAAACTAGGCCCTGTTTTTTTGCAGATCGGAACCAAACCAGTCTAGGACAATTCTCTGGACTCTCTAGATCAATAATTATCAAAAAAGTTGAACTTTTGCATTTGGATGGCTATAACAGGGTCATTTAGAAAAGAAGCGTGGCAAAATACACTCAAAAGCCTATAAAATCTAAGGGAAAACTCAAAACTTCACGAAAATTGGTGGGCATATGTGACATTAGATCCTTAACAAGCATTAAACGTTTTATAGATATCGGACCATAGGTGGCGCTATAACTGTTAAAAACCTTTTAAAACCATGTTTCCTATGGTAAATTGCCTGTAAATTGACTTTTCCATCTATTATTTCAGTGTTTAAAATCTTGCTAAATAAAACTTAATGTCTTTTGATGCTTGTGTGCTTAAAGGCCTTAAAGGCTTGAACCCCGCTAAATGCTGCTTGCAGCTTTAATTATTATTATTATTATTCAGCCGTAAAACGCATCGTGCAGCCCAAACCGTAAGTGCTAGAGACTTGAAACTTGGCCACAAGGTAGTACAAAAATCGAGGAGAGGTTATCAAAATATGAGCCCGATTGGCCAATAGGTGGCACTATAGCGCAAAAAACAAAAAAAATTCACTATTTTGCTTAAATCTCAACAACCCTTTGTCCCAGATGCAAGTGTCTTATATCATTGGAATCCTTGGCTCAAGACCAACAAAACTTGCCTCATCGATTTCATTTCCGGTATGCAAATTTTCCCGCAATTTTGGATTTTGTCGAAAACCTACTTTTGCAAACTAGTCCTAGGTTTTTTGGCCGATCGGAACCAAACCAGTGTCAAAATGTTCACTGGAGTCTGATTATCAATAATTATCGAAAAAAAGTAGACATTTGTATTCACGGTCGTTAAGGAGCGTAAAAATATTTGTTCAAGGCGGAGCCTATTTACTAAAAAAGCTATAACTCAAGAACAAAATGAGATATCTTTACCAAACTTGGTACACATGTGTAAAGGCTAAGTTTTTGGTCACGATAAAAAAATCGCGACGATTGAACACTTGGTGGCGCTATAACACGAAAAAAACATGAAAATGGCTATAACCACCCGACCGCTAGTCCGATTGACTTGAAAATTGGTATGCAGTGTCTTGGTCCAAGGTACCATGTATGTCTATGAGGATATTGGCGTATCTCAAAAAACATGGCCGCCACAGCCAATGAAATTTAAGCACCCATTAGACAAGGTTAACGGAGGCCGATCGGAACGAAACTCAATGGGCATGTTTGACTCATGGCCCTAGAGGTCTGTAAGAATTTTGAAAGAAATCGGCCACTAGTTGGCGCTAACGAGTTTTATGGCTCTGTAATCACGTGGTGTTGCACACATCCACGAAATATGCATATCATTTGATAGATCTCCTTATACTGAACAACTTTGCCTTTAGAACCCTTGCTGTCAATCAAATCGTTCATTAAATATTCGCAATTATGTTAAAAACCTACTTTTGCGAACTAGTCCCTGGTTTTTTGCCTGATCGGAACCAAACCAGTCTAGGACAATTCTCTGGACACTCTAGATCAATAATCATTGAAAAAAAGTTGAACTTTTGCATTTGGATGGCTATAACAGGGTCATTTAGAAAAGAGGCAGATCAAAATACACTCAAAAGCCTATAAATCCTAAAGGAAAACTCAAAACTTCACAAACATTTTTATGTATATGTGACATAACATGCTGAAGAAGCGTGCAAAGTTTCATGGAGATTGGATCATATGTGGCGCTATAACTGTTAAAAAGCTTTGAAAACCATGTATTCCCTATGGTGAATTGCCTGTATTGGCTGTAAATGGTATTTTCCATCTCTGTAATCAGGTGGGGTTAAAAACATCCACATAATATGCATATATTATGATAGATATTCTCATACTGAACAACTTTGCCTCAAGAACCAAGACTGTCAATAAAATCTTTATTTAAATATTCACAATTCTGTTAAAAAACTATTTTTGCAAACTAGTCCTAGGTTTTTTGCCCACTTGGAACCAAACCACTGCAGTACAATTCTCTGGACTCTTTTGAGCAATAATTATATAAAAAAAGTTAAACTTTTGCATCTGAATGCTTATAACAGGGTAATTTCAAGATGTGGCCTTGACCAAGTGTCCCCGAATGCCTATATCTATTCAATGAATGTTCAGATCTACTTAAAAACAAGTCAGAACATGTATCCTATGAATTTCCAGACAGATCGGACAATATTTGCCTCTATAACAGTTAAAAAGGGGGAAATTACATTCATTTGTTCATTTGATAATAATGGTATATTAAGCCAATAAGTGGTCGTTTGCTGCCCCCCGCTGTTCATTTTATTGTACTACACACTAGTATTGATCTATAAGTCATATTTAGACTTTTAAAAAAAATCACTATTTTAACATTTACAATCACATTTAGTCAAAATTAATCTATTAAGTATTACTATAGAATATTGTCTCACATTGAGAAATATGAATTTTGAAGGAGACTTACAGGAAACATTTTGTTTACTGCAACATCATATAGTTCAAATGTCTGTATCTACAACAAAATGTGTGTGTGTGTGTGTGTGTGTAGTGCAATGTTTCTGAATACATTTTTAATAATCTGATTAATAGTTACAAAGAGCTATGTCAAATGATTATAGACCATAGCATTAAAAAAGTGTGTGTATGTGTGTGTGTGTGTGTGTGTGTGTGTGTGTGTGTGTGTGTGTGTGTGTGTGTGTGTCTGTGTGTGTGTATAAGCATGCATAATGGAATTAACATGAAAGAACAATTTGATATATAATTGATTTTATTTTGTCTATTGCAAAGCACCTGTGAAAAGACTTTATTAATAAGTAGGATGTCCAGCAGAGGGCAGCAGAAGACCACTTATTGGCTCACTTCCCTTTAAAAGTTAATTATTTTTAAAAGTATTCTGCACTGAAGCAATTACTATTATAACACAATCATATTTTGTCAGAGTTTATCTCTTCATTTGTACTGACACTTCACATAATTACTAGCAATGTGGTAAATCATAGTAAATAATACTAGAACGTGGTGTATTTAAAAAAAATGTAACATGCTCATAGACCATTGAAAGATATTTTCACCATAACATATCTCAAAAACATTGTGTGTGTGTGTGTGTGTGTGTGTGTGTGTGTGTGTGTGTGTGTGTGTGTGTGTGTGTGTGTGTGTGTGTGTGTGTGTGTGTAACGGAGGTATTTTTCTCTATGGGACTTTTATTTTGACGGGTTTTCTCTGTCTCTGCCGTGTCCGCGGGAGATCCAAGCAGATCGGAGTGAGAGGTGTTGGGAGACAGACACGCCATGATCGCTGTACAGGAAGCCAACATTTTTCTCCTTGGATCTGTAATATAGGACAGTAGTGCACGGGCAGCTTATGTTTTGCGGGTTTAGTGCATTTACATTATCTCGTGAAACATGAGAAGTAGTTAAGGCAGAAGATCGGTCGATTGCGTCATTGGACGGTGAACAGTGTTGGAGAGAGAGAGAGAGACAGAGAGACAGAGAGAGAGAGTTGCTGGAGCCGTGAGTTTCATTCATAACACTTGTTTGTGTTGCTATCCTGACAGTACGCTTTTTCTTGAGAGTTCTGCTGCTTTCTGAGTCTTGAACGGTGTCAGGGCGAGAGACATTGATTTTTTTCCTGCAAATCCATTAAGTGCACTTATTAGTGCGCGAGAATGCGTCTGTGAACTGAACGATATTTTTTTGAAGGAGTGATTTATTTCTTTTGGAGTGTTTTTGCATTTTTAAAGAGACGGATTTGTTTTTGAAAGACATTTTTGTGTGATTCAGACATTCAGTCCAGGCCGCGTGCGAGCTGAACCGGGCTGCGCCATTTTGTTCCAGAAAGTTCCTGAGTTTTTCTGGGCCACCTCTCTTGTTTCTGTTGATTACCCTGACATTCTTACATCTCATTGCCCTGTCCCAGCTGTTCATCTTGTCATCGCAAGTCATCACATCAAAGTTGTCGTTGCCACAGACTGGTACAACAGTTCAACACACACACACACACACACACACACACGAACATTTTACTGATACGTAGTGAACAGAACTGAGTGTTTGAGTGAACTTGTGGGTCTCAATTGTCAATTTGAACTTTGTGTGAGAACTGAGTAGGGTTGCCACCCGTCCAGTAAAATACGGAATCGTCCTGTATTTGCAAGCAAAATGGCTCGTCCCCTTGTCAAACCAATACGGGACACGATTTGTTCCGTATTTTACATCTAGGTCCACACATAGTGGAGTGTGGAGAATAGCCTTCTGGTAGCAAATATAAAGAAATCAATTTCACAATAAGTAGCCTAGTACAGGAGCTCATTTGTGCGTGATTGCGTTTTAGCGGCTTTGTTGTCATAGCGGCGGAGTCTCGAGAACATGAGCTGTGCCTCTGAACTTGCGCGGTTTTTTAAAAACATGTCGAGCTCGCGTCGCGTCCACCGTTTGAACGCAAGAGGATCTCCAGATATAGAGCTGAATATCAAAAAGGTATCAATGGGTCTGACCAGTAACTCATGATGAAGTTCAGGCCAACTGCACACTTTATGAGAAGCATTTCAGTGTCTCAGACTGTCTGACTTAAAGCAGTAGCGCTGACAGACCGGTCTATGTGACAGACAGATCCGTGCTTCTAAGGTTATAGGCCTATAGTTTTTTTAAATGGATAATATATTAATATAATATTCCATACATTATCAGAGCTTGGGAGACATAATTATTATTTTTTAGACAGGTTAATTAATAGATTATATCCTAATAAATGTTATTATTAATTTATAATTTAGCTAGGCTATGTTAATCATACATAAATAATCCTGTCATATAAATTGTATGACATTTAAAAAAATATTTAGATAAAAATGGGACAAATAATTGCATGTAAATATAGTCATAATTTAAGAAAATTAATTGAAAAAAATGTACATTTTTGAAATTCAAAAAAAGTGATTACTGGTTCAGAGTGACTGCTTAAAGGGACAGTTCACCAAAAATGAAAATTCTGTCATCATTTACTCACCCTCAAGTTGTTCCAAACATGTATAAATTTCTTTATGTTGAACACATAGGAAGATTGCTATGGAAGTCAATGGTGCCCCCAAAGCAGCCTGGTTACAAACTTTCTTCAAAATATCTTCTTTTGTGTTCAGCAGAACAAAGAAAATGACATAATTTTCATTTTGGGTGAACTATCCCTTTAAAGTGCACTAAATAGGCTACTAAAGAGTTATAAAATAATCAAATGTAACTTAATATAAAATGTGTTCTGTTGCAAGTTCACATACTTGATCTCATGTTGTCTTATGGTTTATTATTGAGCTGTCATGTTGTCAATGTTGAAATAATAATTTCATGACATATTCTTTAACTCTGTCCTTTATGCAATTATGCAAATGAATGGGTGTCCCTTATTTTGCCACACTGAAGGTGGCAACCCTAGAACTGAGTCAACTGGAAATTGAATCTATTTATTTATAAGAATCGTCTGGATGAATTGAAACTGTTATTTGAGCTGAGTTGTTTCAAATGAATCATCTGTTTGAACTATAAGAGTTGCCCGGCTTTGAAACACCCAGTGTTTGTAAATCAGTTTGTGCCTTAATATTGAAATTACTTTTGTGAAAATTCATATCTGAGGTGTTACAAGAGGGTTTTTGTTAAACATTTGAAGGTTTACCAAGAAAACCAGAAGTTTCAGAGAACTGTTTATTTCCATTTTTGTTACTTTTTGTTATTTCATCCGATTAAAAGAGACCCTTTCAGGAAAAATACAGTTTCCTAAGGAAAGGAAAAATAAATTCATAATTGTTAGAAGCAATACAAGGTTACAAGCAATACAAAGCCTTTAAGGTTTTTTTGTTTGTTTTTTTACTTACCTTGGGGTAGGGGCGTCTCACTTACACTATTAGGATTAGGTGGGTGGGGATGTGAATTTCAGTCTACTTTTCATCACATGCACTTCAGGGAGCCACCGTGCTGACATACTCACCTGAAGCCCACACTAACCATTCCTGTTATATTTAATACAATAGTGTAAGGTAAAACGTATACACACAACGTGCATACTGAGACTCAAAGTGCTGGAGTGGGGACCAGGATCCTTCCACTTTTAAGCCTTTTAACCCTTATTTACAGTCTCGTCACAGTCTCTTGTAATCACGTGGTGTTGCACTTATTCCCACAATATTGATATCATTTGATAGATCTCCTCATATTGAACAACTTTGCATCTAGAACCATTGCTGTCAATCAAATCGTTCATTAAATATTCGTGATTATGTTAAAACCCTACTTTTGCAAACTAGTCCCTGTTTTTTGTCCGATCGAAACCAAACCAGTCTAGGACAATTCTCTGGACTCTCTAGATCAATAATTATCGAAAATAAGTTGAACTTTTGCATTTGGATGGCTATAACAGGGTCATTTAGAAAAGAGGCGTGCCAAAATACACTCAAAAGCCTATAAATTCTAAGGGAAAACTCAAAACTTCACGAACATTGGGGTGAATATGTGACATTAGATCCTTAACAAGCATGCAAATCATAGGTGGCGCTATAACTGTTAAAAACCTTTTAAAACCATACGTTTCCTATGGTAAATTGCCTGTAAATTGACTTTTCCATCAATTATTTCAGTGTTTAAAATTTTGCTAAATAAAACACAATAACTTTTTATGCAAATGTGCTTAAATGCCTTAAGTGGCTTGAACCCCGATAATTGCTGCTCGCAGCTATATTTATTAGGGGTTCAAGCACGAAGTGCTGAAACCCTATTGTAATTGTATTGATTTTTAGGGGTTCAAGCACGAAGTGCTGAAACCCTATTGTAATTGTATTGATTTTTATTATTATTATTAGGGGTTCAAGCACGAAGTGCTGAAACCCTATTGTAATTGTATTGATTTTTATTAGGGGTTCAAGCACGAAGTGCTGAAACCCTATTGTAATTGTATTGATTTTTATTATTAGGGGTTCAAGCATGAAATGCTGAAACCCTATTGTAATTGTAAGGATTCGTAAAACGCATCGTGCAGGCCAAACCGTAAGGCCTAGAGACATGAAACCTGGCCAGATGGTAGGCCTCAGTTTGGGGACAACCTATCAGAGTATGACCCCGAATGGCCCATAGGTGGCGCTACAGCAACCAAAAGTTCAAAATTGCTCATAACTCTTAGACTGTTTGTCCCAGGATCAAGTGTCTTATGTCGTTGGAATCCTTGGCTCAAGGCAGACAAAATGGCTATCTCCGATTTGGATGTAGGCAGGGAAAATTTTCTGCTATGTCGAATTTTGTCCAAAACCTACTTTTGCAAACTAGTCCCTGGTTTTTCGCCCGATCGGAACCGAACCAGTCTAGGACAATTCTCTGGACTCTCTCGATCAATAATTATCAAAAAAAAAGTTGAACTTTGGCATTTGGGTGGCTGTAACAGGGTCATTTAGGAAAGGGGCGTGGCAAAATACACTAAAAAGCCTATACATCCCAAATGAAAACTCAGAACTTCACCAAAATTGATGAGCATATGTGTCAGAACATGGTGAGGAAGCATGCAGAGTTTCATGGAGATCGGACCATAGGTGGCGCTATAACTGGCAAAAAGCCTTCATTCTTATTAGGGGTTCAAGCATGAAATGCTGAAACCCTATTGTAATTGTAAGGATTCGTAAAACGCATCGTGCAGGCCAAACCGTAAGGCCTAGAGACATGAAACCTGGCCAGATGGTAGGCCTCAGTTTGGGGACAACCTATCAGAGTATGACCCCGAATGGCCCATAGGTGGCGCTACAGCAACCAAAAGTTCAAAATTGCTCATAACTCTTAGACTGTTTGTCCCAGGATCAAGTGTCTTATGTCGTTGGAATCCTTGGCTCAAGGCAGACAAAATGGCTGTCTCCGATTTGGATGTAGGCAGGGAAAATTTTCTGCTATGTCGAATTTTGTCCAAAACCTACTTTTGCAAACTAGTCCCTGGTTTTTCGCCCGATCGGAACCGAACCAGTCTAGGACAATTCTCTGGACTCTCTCGATCAATAATTATCAAAAAAAAAGTTGAACTTTGGCATTTGGGTGGCTGTAACAGGGTCATTTAGGAAAGGGGCGTGGCAAAATACACTAAAAAGCCTATACATCCCAAATGAAAACTCAGAACTTCACCAAAATTGATGAGCATATGTGTCAGAACATGGTGAGGAAGCATGCAGAGTTTCATGGAGATCGGACCATAGGTGGCGCTATAACTGGCAAAAAGCCTTCATTCTTATTAGGGGTTCAAGCATGAAATGCTGAAACCCTATTGTAATTGTAAGGATTCGTAAAACGCATCGTGCAGGCCAAACCGTAAGGCCTAGAGACATGAAACCTGGCCAGATGGTAGGCCTCAGTTTGGGGACAACCTATCAGAGTATGACCCCGAATGGCCCATAGGTGGCGCTACAGCAACCAAAAGTTCAAAATTGCTCATAACTCTTAGACTGTTTGTCCCAGGATCAAGTGTCTTATGTCGTTGGAATCCTTGGCTCAAGGCAGACAAAATGGCTGTCTCCGATTTGGATGTAGGCAGGGAAAATTTTCTGCTATGTCGAATTTTGTCCAAAACCTACTTTTGCAAACTAGTCCCTGGTTTTTCGCCCGATCGGAACCGAACCAGTCTAGGACAATTCTCTGGACTCTCTCGATCAATAATTATCAAAAAAAAAGTTGAACTTTGGCATTTGGGTGGCTGTAACAGGGTCATTTAGGAAAGGGGCGTGGCAAAATACACTAAAAAGCCTATACATCCCAAATGAAAACTCAGAACTTCACCAAAATTGATGAGCATATGTGTCAGAACATGGTGAGGAAGCATGCAGAGTTTCATGGAGATCGGACCATAGGTGGCGCTATAACTGGCAAAAAGCCTTCATTCTTATTAGGGGTTCAAGCATGAAATGCTGAAACCCTATTGTAATTGTAAGGATTCGTAAAACGCATCGTGCAGGCCAAACCGTAAGGCCTAGAGACATGAAACCTGGCCAGATGGTAGGCCTCAGTTTGGGGACAACCTATCAGAGTATGACCCCGAATGGCCCATAGGTGGCGCTACAGCAACCAAAAGTTCAAAATTGCTCATAACTCTTAGACTGTTTGTCCCAGGATCAAGTGTCTTATGTCGTTGGAATCCTTGGCTCAAGGCAGACAAAATGGCTATCTCCGATTTGGATGTAGGCAGGGAAAATTTTCTGCTATGTCGAATTTTGTCCAAAACCTACTTTTGCAAACTAGTCCCTGGTTTTTCGCCCGATCGGAACCGAACCAGTCTAGGACAATTCTCTGGACTCTCTCGATCAATAATTATCAAAAAAAAAGTTGAACTTTGGCATTTGGGTGGCTGTAACAGGGTCATTTAGGAAAGGGGCGTGGCAAAATACACTAAAAAGCCTATACATCCCAAATGAAAACTCAGAACTTCACCAAAATTGATGAGCATATGTGTCAGAACATGGTGAGGAAGCATGCAGAGTTTCATGGAGATCGGACCATAGGTGGCGCTATAACTGGCAAAAAGCCTTCATTCTTATTAGGGGTTCAAGCATGAAATGCTGAAACCCTATTGTAATTGTAAGGATTCGTAAAACGCATCGCGCAGGCCAAACCGTAAGGCCTAGAGACATGAAACCTGGCCAGATGGTAGGCCTCAGTTTGGGGACAACCTATCAGAGTATGACCCCGAATGGCCCATAGGTGGCGCTACAGCAACCAAAAGTTCAAAATTGCTCATAACTCTTAGACTGTTTGTCCCAGGATCAAGTGTCTTATGTCGTTGGAATCCTTGGCTCAAGGCAGACAAAATGGCTATCTCCGATTTGGATGTAGGCAGGGAAAATTTTCTGCTATGTCGAATTTTGTCCAAAACCTACTTTTGCAAACTAGTCCCTGGTTTTTCGCCCGATCGGAACCGAACCAGTCTAGGACAATTCTCTGGACTCTCTCGATCAATAATTATCAAAAAAAAAGTTGAACTTTGGCATTTGGGTGGCTGTAACAGGGTCATTTAGGAAAGGGGCGTGGCAAAATACACTAAAAAGCCTATACATCCCAAATGAAAACTCAGAACTTCACCAAAATTGATGAGCATATGTGTCAGAACATGGTGAGGAAGCATGCAGAGTTTCATGGAGATCGGACCATAGGTGGCGCTATAACTGGCAAAAAGCCTTCATTCTTATTAGGGGTTCAAGCATGAAATGCTGAAACCCTATTGTAATTGTAAGGATTCGTAAAACGCATCGTGCAGGCCAAACCGTAAGGCCTAGAGACATGAAACCTGGCCAGATGGTAGGCCTCAGTTTGGGGACAACCTATCAGAGTATGACCCCGAATGGCCCATAGGTGGCGCTACAGCAACCAAAAGTTCAAAATTGCTCATAACTCTTAGACTGTTTGTCCCAGGATCAAGTGTCTTATGTCGTTGGAATCCTTGGCTCAAGGCAGACAAAATGGCTATCTCCGATTTGGATGTAGGCAGGGAAAATTTTCTGCTATGTCGAATTTTGTCCAAAACCTACTTTTGCAAACTAGTCCCTGGTTTTTCGCCCGATCGGAACCGAACCAGTCTAGGACAATTCTCTGGACTCTCTCGATCAATAATTATCAAAAAAAAAGTTGAACTTTGGCATTTGGGTGGCTGTAACAGGGTCATTTAGGAAAGGGGCGTGGCAAAATACACTAAAAAGCCTATACATCCCAAATGAAAACTCAGAACTTCACCAAAATTGATGAGCATATGTGTCAGAACATGGTGAGGAAGCATGCAGAGTTTCATGGAGATCGGACCATAGGTGGCGCTATAACTGGCAAAAAGCCTTCATTCTTATTAGGGGTTCAAGCATGAAATGCTGAAACCCTATTGTAATTGTAAGGATTCGTAAAACGCATCGCGCAGGCCAAACCGTAAGGCCTAGAGACATGAAACCTGGCCAGATGGTAGGCCTCAGTTTGGGGACAACCTATCAGAGTATGACCCCGAATGGCCCATAGGTGGCGCTACAGCAACCAAAAGTTCAAAATTGCTCATAACTCTTAGACTGTTTGTCCCAGGATCAAGTGTCTTATGTCGTTGGAATCCTTGGCTCAAGGCAGACAAAATGGCTATCTCCGATTTGGATGTAGGCAGGGAAAATTTTCTGCTATGTCGAATTTTGTCCAAAACCTACTTTTGCAAACTAGTCCCTGGTTTTTCGCCCGATCGGAACCGAACCAGTCTAGGACAATTCTCTGGACTCTCTCGATCAATAATTATCAAAAAAAAAGTTGAACTTTGGCATTTGGGTGGCTGTAACAGGGTCATTTAGGAAAGGGGCGTGGCAAAATACACTAAAAAGCCTATACATCCCAAATGAAAACTCAGAACTTCACCAAAATTGATGAGCATATGTGTCAGAACATGGTGAGGAAGCATGCAGAGTTTCATGGAGATCGGACCATAGGTGGCGCTATAACTGGCAAAAAGCCTTCATTCTTATTAGGGGTTCAAGCATGAAATGCTGAAACCCTATTGTAATTGTAAGGATTCGTAAAACGCATCGCGCAGGCCAAACCGTAAGGCCTAGAGACATGAAACCTGGCCAGATGGTAGGCCTCAGTTTGGGGACAACCTATCAGAGTATGACCCCGAATGGCCCATAGGTGGCGCTACAGCAACCAAAAGTTCAAAATTGCTCATAACTCTTAGACTGTTTGTCCCAGGATCAAGTGTCTTATGTCGTTGGAATCCTTGGCTCAAGGCAGACAAAATGGCTATCTCCGATTTGGATGTAGGCAGGGAAAATTTTCTGCTATGTCGAATTTTGTCCAAAACCTACTTTTGCAAACTAGTCCCTGGTTTTTCGCCCGATCGGAACCGAACCAGTCTAGGACAATTCTCTGGACTCTCTCGATCAATAATTATCAAAAAAAAAGTTGAACTTTGGCATTTGGGTGGCTGTAACAGGGTCATTTAGGAAAGGGGCGTGGCAAAATACACTAAAAAGCCTATACATCCCAAATGAAAACTCAGAACTTCACCAAAATTGATGAGCATATGTGTCAGAACATGGTGAGGAAGCATGCAGAGTTTCATGGAGATCGGACCATAGGTGGCGCTATAACTGGCAAAAAGCCTTCATTCTTATTAGGGGTTCAAGCATGAAATGCTGAAACCCTATTGTAATTGTAAGGATTCGTAAAACGCATCGTGCAGGCCAAACCGTAAGGCCTAGAGACATGAAACCTGGCCAGATGGTAGGCCTCAGTTTGGGGACAACCTATCAGAGTATGACCCCGAATGGCCCATAGGTGGCGCTACAGCAACCAAAAGTTCAAAATTGCTCATAACTCTTAGACTGTTTGTCCCAGGATCAAGTGTCTTATGTCGTTGGAATCCTTGGCTCAAGGCAGACAAAATGGCTATCTCCGATTTGGATGTAGGCAGGGAAAATTTTCTGCTATGTCGAATTTTGTCCAAAACCTACTTTTGCAAACTAGTCCCTGGTTTTTCGCCCGATCGGAACCGAACCAGTCTAGGACAATTCTCTGGACTCTCTCGATCAATAATTATCAAAAAAAAAGTTGAACTTTGGCATTTGGGTGGCTGTAACAGGGTCATTTAGGAAAGGGGCGTGGCAAAATACACTAAAAAGCCTATACATCCCAAATGAAAACTCAGAACTTCACCAAAATTGATGAGCATATGTGTCAGAACATGGTGAGGAAGCATGCAGAGTTTCATGGAGATCGGACCATAGGTGGCGCTATAACTGGCAAAAAGCCTTCATTCTTATTAGGGGTTCAAGCATGAAATGCTGAAACCCTATTGTAATTGTAAGGATTCGTAAAACGCATCGCGCAGGCCAAACCGTAAGGCCTAGAGACATGAAACCTGGCCAGATGGTAGGCCTCAGTTTGGGGACAACCTATCAGAGTATGACCCCGAATGGCCCATAGGTGGCGCTACAGCAACCAAAAGTTCAAAATTGCTCATAACTCTTAGACTGTTTGTCCCAGGATCAAGTGTCTTATGTCGTTGGAATCCTTGGCTCAAGGCAGACAAAATGGCTATCTCCGATTTGGATGTAGGCAGGGAAAATTTTCTGCTATGTCGAATTTTGTCCAAAACCTACTTTTGCAAACTAGTCCCTGGTTTTTCGCCCGATCGGAACCGAACCAGTCTAGGACAATTCTCTGGACTCTCTCGATCAATAATTATCAAAAAAAAAGTTGAACTTTGGCATTTGGGTGGCTGTAACAGGGTCATTTAGGAAAGGGGCGTGGCAAAATACACTAAAAAGCCTATACATCCCAAATGAAAACTCAGAACTTCACCAAAATTGATGAGCATATGTGTCAGAACATGGTGAGGAAGCATGCAGAGTTTCATGGAGATCGGACCATAGGTGGCGCTATAACTGCCAAAAAGCCTTCATTCTTATTAGGGGTTCAAGCATGAAATGCTGAAACCCTATTGTAATTGTAAGGATTCGTAAAACGCATCGCGCAGGCCAAACCGTAAGGCCTAGAGACATGAAACCTGGCCAGATGGTAGGCCTCAGTTTGGGGACAACCTATCAGAGTATGACCCCGAATGGCCCATAGGTGGCGCTACAGCAACCAAAAGTTCAAAATTGCTCATAACTCTTAGACTGTTTGTCCCAGGATCAAGTGTCTTATGTCGTTGGAATCCTTGGCTCAAGGCAGACAAAATGGCTATCTCCGATTTGGATGTAGGCAGGGAAAATTTTCTGCTATGTCGAATTTTGTCCAAAACCTACTTTTGCAAACTAGTCCCTGGTTTTTCGCCCGATCGGAACCGAACCAGTCTAGGACAATTCTCTGGACTCTCTCGATCAATAATTATCAAAAAAAAAGTTGAACTTTGGCATTTGGGTGGCTGTAACAGGGTCATTTAGGAAAGGGGCGTGGCAAAATACACTAAAAAGCCTATACATCCCAAATGAAAACTCAGAACTTCACCAAAATTGATGAGCATATGTGTCAGAACATGGTGAGGAAGCATGCAGAGTTTCATGGAGATCGGACCATAGGTGGCGCTATAACTGGCAAAAAGCCTTCATTCTTATTAGGGGTTCAAGCATGAAATGCTGAAACCCTATTGTAATTGTAAGGATTCGTAAAACGCATCGTGCAGGCCAAACCGTAAGGCCTAGAGACATGAAACCTGGCCAGATGGTAGGCCTCAGTTTGGGGACAACCTATCAGAGTATGACCCCGAATGGCCCATAGGTGGCGCTACAGCAACCAAAAGTTCAAAATTGCTCATAACTCTTAGACTGTTTGTCCCAGGATCAAGTGTCTTATGTCGTTGGAATCCTTGGCTCAAGGCAGACAAAATGGCTATCTCCGATTTGGATGTAGGCAGGGAAAATTTTCTGCTATGTCGAATTTTGTCCAAAACCTACTTTTGCAAACTAGTCCCTGGTTTTTCGCCCGATCGGAACCGAACCAGTCTAGGACAATTCTCTGGACTCTCTCGATCAATAATTATCAAAAAAAAAGTTGAACTTTGGCATTTGGGTGGCTGTAACAGGGTCATTTAGGAAAGGGGCGTGGCAAAATACACTAAAAAGCCTATACATCCCAAATGAAAACTCAGAACTTCACCAAAATTGATGAGCATATGTGTCAGAACATGGTGAGGAAGCATGCAGAGTTTCATGGAGATCGGACCATAGGTGGCGCTATAACTGGCAAAAAGCCTTCATTCTTATTAGGGGTTCAAGCATGAAATGCTGAAACCCTATTGTAATTGTAAGGATTCGTAAAACGCATCGTGCAGGCCAAACCGTAAGGCCTAGAGACATGAAACCTGGCCAGATGGTAGGCCTCAGTTTGGGGACAACCTATCAGAGTATGACCCCGAATGGCCCATAGGTGGCGCTACAGCAACCAAAAGTTCAAAATTGCTCATAACTCTTAGACTGTTTGTCCCAGGATCAAGTGTCTTATGTCGTTGGAATCCTTGGCTCAAGGCAGACAAAATGGCTATCTCCGATTTGGATGTAGGCAGGGAAAATTTTCTGCTATGTCGAATTTTGTCCAAAACCTACTTTTGCAAACTAGTCCCTGGTTTTTCGCCCGATCGGAACCGAACCAGTCTAGGACAATTCTCTGGACTCTCTCGATCAATAATTATCAAAAAAAAAGTTGAACTTTGGCATTTGGGTGGCTGTAACAGGGTCATTTAGGAAAGGGGCGTGGCAAAATACACTAAAAAGCCTATACATCCCAAATGAAAACTCAGAACTTCACCAAAATTGATGAGCATATGTGTCAGAACATGGTGAGGAAGCATGCAGAGTTTCATGGAGATCGGACCATAGGTGGCGCTATAACTGGCAAAAAGCCTTCATTCTTATTAGGGGTTCAAGCATGAAATGCTGAAACCCTATTGTAATTGTAAGGATTCGTAAAACGCATCGTGCAGGCCAAACCGTAAGGCCTAGAGACATGAAACCTGGCCAGATGGTAGGCCTCAGTTTGGGGACAACCTATCAGAGTATGACCCCGAATGGCCCATAGGTGGCGCTACAGCAACCAAAAGTTCAAAATTGCTCATAACTCTTAGACTGTTTGTCCCAGGATCAAGTGTCTTATGTCGTTGGAATCCTTGGCTCAAGGCAGACAAAATGGCTATCTCCGATTTGGATGTAGGCAGGGAAAATTTTCTGCTATGTCGAATTTTGTCCAAAACCTACTTTTGCAAACTAGTCCCTGGTTTTTCGCCCGATCGGAACCGAACCAGTCTAGGACAATTCTCTGGACTCTCTCGATCAATAATTATCAAAAAAAAAGTTGAACTTTGGCATTTGGGTGGCTGTAACAGGGTCATTTAGGAAAGGGGCGTGGCAAAATACACTAAAAAGCCTATACATCCCAAATGAAAACTCAGAACTTCACCAAAATTGATGAGCATATGTGTCAGAACATGGTGAGGAAGCATGCAGAGTTTCATGGAGATCGGACCATAGGTGGCGCTATAACTGGCAAAAAGCCTTCATTCTTATTAGGGGTTCAAGCATGAAATGCTGAAACCCTATTGTAATTGTAAGGATTCGTAAAACGCATCGCGCAGGCCAAACCGTAAGGCCTAGAGACATGAAACCTGGCCAGATGGTAGGCCTCAGTTTGGGGACAACCTATCAGAGTATGACCCCGAATGGCCCATAGGTGGCGCTACAGCAACCAAAAGTTCAAAATTGCTCATAACTCTTAGACTGTTTGTCCCAGGATCAAGTGTCTTATGTCGTTGGAATCCTTGGCTCAAGGCAGACAAAATGGCTATCTCCGATTTGGATGTAGGCAGGGAAAATTTTCTGCTATGTCGAATTTTGTCCAAAACCTACTTTTGCAAACTAGTCCCTGGTTTTTCGCCCGATCGGAACCGAACCAGTCTAGGACAATTCTCTGGACTCTCTCGATCAATAATTATCAAAAAAAAAGTTGAACTTTGGCATTTGGGTGGCTGTAACAGGGTCATTTAGGAAAGGGGCGTGGCAAAATACACTAAAAAGCCTATACATCCCAAATGAAAACTCAGAACTTCACCAAAATTGATGAGCATATGTGTCAGAACATGGTGAGGAAGCATGCAGAGTTTCATGGAGATCGGACCATAGGTGGCGCTATAACTGGCAAAAAGCCTTCATTCTTATTAGGGGTTCAAGCATGAAATGCTGAAACCCTATTGTAATTGTAAGGATTCGTAAAACGCATCGTGCAGGCCAAACCGTAAGGCCTAGAGACATGAAACCTGGCCAGATGGTAGGCCTCAGTTTGGGGACAACCTATCAGAGTATGACCCCGAATGGCCCATAGGTGGCGCTACAGCAACCAAAAGTTCAAAATTGCTCATAACTCTTAGACTGTTTGTCCCAGGATCAAGTGTCTTATGTCGTTGGAATCCTTGGCTCAAGGCAGACAAAATGGCTATCTCCGATTTGGATGTAGGCAGGGAAAATTTTCTGCTATGTCGAATTTTGTCCAAAACCTACTTTTGCAAACTAGTCCCTGGTTTTTCGCCCGATCGGAACCGAACCAGTCTAGGACAATTCTCTGGACTCTCTCGATCAATAATTATCAAAAAAAAAGTTGAACTTTGGCATTTGGGTGGCTGTAACAGGGTCATTTAGGAAAGGGGCGTGGCAAAATACACTAAAAAGCCTATACATCCCAAATGAAAACTCAGAACTTCACCAAAATTGATGAGCATATGTGTCAGAACATGGTGAGGAAGCATGCAGAGTTTCATGGAGATCGGACCATAGGTGGCGCTATAACTGGCAAAAAGCCTTCATTCTTATTAGGGTTCAAGCATGAAATGCTGAAACCCTATTGTAATTGTAAGGATTCGTAAAACGCATCGTGCAGGCCAAACCGTAAGGCCTAGAGACATGAAACCTGGCCAGATGGTAGGCCTCAGTTTGGGGACAACCTATCAGAGTATGACCCCGAATGGCCCATAGGTGGCGCTACAGCAACCAAAAGTTCAAAATTGCTCATAACTCTTAGACTGTTTGTCCCAGGATCAAGTGTCTTATGTCGTTGGAATCCTTGGCTCAAGGCAGACAAAATGGCTATCTCCGATTTGGATGTAGGCAGGGAAAATTTTCTGCTATGTCGAATTTTGTCCAAAACCTACTTTTGCAAACTAGTCCCTGGTTTTTCGCCCGATCGGAACCGAACCAGTCTAGGACAATTCTCTGGACTCTCTCGATCAATAATTATCAAAAAAAAAGTTGAACTTTGGCATTTGGGTGGCTGTAACAGGGTCATTTAGGAAAGGGGCGTGGCAAAATACACTAAAAAGCCTATACATCCCAAATGAAAACTCAGAACTTCACCAAAATTGATGAGCATATGTGTCAGAACATGGTGAGGAAGCATGCAGAGTTTCATGGAGATCGGACCATAGGTGGCGCTATAACTGGCAAAAAGCCTTCATTCTTATTAGGGGTTCAAGCATGAAATGCTGAAACCCTATTGTAATTGTAAGGATTCGTAAAACGCATCGCGCAGGCCAAACCGTAAGGCCTAGAGACATGAAACCTGGCCAGATGGTAGGCCTCAGTTTGGGGACAACCTATCAGAGTATGACCCCGAATGGCCCATAGGTGGCGCTACAGCAACCAAAAGTTCAAAATTGCTCATAACTCTTAGACTGTTTGTCCCAGGATCAAGTGTCTTATGTCGTTGGAATCCTTGGCTCAAGGCAGACAAAATGGCTATCTCCGATTTGGATGTAGGCAGGGAAAATTTTCTGCTATGTCGAATTTTGTCCAAAACCTACTTTTGCAAACTAGTCCCTGGTTTTTCGCCCGATCGGAACCGAACCAGTCTAGGACAATTCTCTGGACTCTCTCGATCAATAATTATCAAAAAAAAAGTTGAACTTTGGCATTTGGGTGGCTGTAACAGGGTCATTTAGGAAAGGGGCGTGGCAAAATACACTAAAAAGCCTATACATCCCAAATGAAAACTCAGAACTTCACCAAAATTGATGAGCATATGTGTCAGAACATGGTGAGGAAGCATGCAGAGTTTCATGGAGATCGGACCATAGGTGGCGCTATAACTGGCAAAAAGCCTTCATTCTTATTAGGGGTTCAAGCATGAAATGCTGAAACCCTATTGTAATTGTAAGGATTCGTAAAACGCATCGCGCAGGCCAAACCGTAAGGCCTAGAGACATGAAACCTGGCCAGATGGTAGGCCTCAGTTTGGGGACAACCTATCAGAGTATGACCCCGAATGGCCCATAGGTGGCGCTACAGCAACCAAAAGTTCAAAATTGCTCATAACTCTTAGACTGTTTGTCCCAGGATCAAGTGTCTTATGTCGTTGGAATCCTTGGCTCAAGGCAGACAAAATGGCTATCTCCGATTTGGATGTAGGCAGGGAAAATTTTCTGCTATGTCGAATTTTGTCCAAAACCTACTTTTGCAAACTAGTCCCTGGTTTTTCGCCCGATCGGAACCGAACCAGTCTAGGACAATTCTCTGGACTCTCTCGATCAATAATTATCAAAAAAAAAGTTGAACTTTGGCATTTGGGTGGCTGTAACAGGGTCATTTAGGAAAGGGGCGTGGCAAAATACACTAAAAAGCCTATACATCCCAAATGAAAACTCAGAACTTCACCAAAATTGATGAGCATATGTGTCAGAACATGGTGAGGAAGCATGCAGAGTTTCATGGAGATCGGACCATAGGTGGCGCTATAACTGGCAAAAAGCCTTCATTCTTATTAGGGGTTCAAGCATGAAATGCTGAAACCCTATTGTAATTGTAAGGATTCGTAAAACGCATCGCGCAGGCCAAACCGTAAGGCCTAGAGACATGAAACCTGGCCAGATGGTAGGCCTCAGTTTGGGGACAACCTATCAGAGTATGACCCCGAATGGCCCATAGGTGGCGCTACAGCAACCAAAAGTTCAAAATTGCTCATAACTCTTAGACTGTTTGTCCCAGGATCAAGTGTCTTATGTCGTTGGAATCCTTGGCTCAAGGCAGACAAAATGGCTATCTCCGATTTGGATGTAGGCAGGGAAAATTTTCTGCTATGTCGAATTTTGTCCAAAACCTACTTTTGCAAACTAGTCCCTGGTTTTTCGCCCGATCGGAACCGAACCAGTCTAGGACAATTCTCTGGACTCTCTCGATCAATAATTATCAAAAAAAAAGTTGAACTTTGGCATTTGGGTGGCTGTAACAGGGTCATTTAGGAAAGGGGCGTGGCAAAATACACTAAAAAGCCTATACATCCCAAATGAAAACTCAGAACTTCACCAAAATTGATGAGCATATGTGTCAGAACATGGTGAGGAAGCATGCAGAGTTTCATGGAGATCGGACCATAGGTGGCGCTATAACTGGCAAAAAGCCTTCATTCTTATTAGGGGTTCAAGCATGAAATGCTGAAACCCTATTGTAATTGTAAGGATTCGTAAAACGCATCGCGCAGGCCAAACCGTAAGGCCTAGAGACATGAAACCTGGCCAGATGGTAGGCCTCAGTTTGGGGACAACCTATCAGAGTATGACCCCGAATGGCCCATAGGTGGCGCTACAGCAACCAAAAGTTCAAAATTGCTCATAACTCTTAGACTGTTTGTCCCAGGATCAAGTGTCTTATGTCGTTGGAATCCTTGGCTCAAGGCAGACAAAATGGCTATCTCCGATTTGGATGTAGGCAGGGAAAATTTTCTGCTATGTCGAATTTTGTCCAAAACCTACTTTTGCAAACTAGTCCCTGGTTTTTCGCCCGATCGGAACGAACCAGTCTAGGACAATTCTCTGGACTCTCTCGATCAATAATTATCAAAAAAAAAGTTGAACTTTGGCATTTGGGTGGCTGTAACAGGGTCATTTAGGAAAGGGGCGTGGCAAAATACACTAAAAAGCCT
Source organism: Gobio occitaniae (assembly GCA_033150135.1). Lineage (NCBI taxonomy): Eukaryota > Metazoa > Chordata > Actinopteri > Cypriniformes > Gobionidae > Gobio > Gobio occitaniae. Next base: position 27,438 of record JARQWZ010004073.1, on the reverse strand, counting down.
ATACATCCCAAATGAAAACTCAGAACTTCACCAAAATTGATGAGCATATGTGTCAGAACATGGTGAGGAAGCATGCAGAGTTTCATGGAGATCGGACCATAGGTGGCGCTATAACTGCCAAAAAGCCTTCATTCTTATTAGGGGTTCAAGCATGAAATGCTGAAACCCTATTGTAATTGTAAGGATTCGTAAAACGCATCGCGCAGGCCAAACCGTAAGGCCTAGAGACATGAAACCTGGCCAGATGGTAGGCCTCAGTTTGGGGACAACCTATCAGAGTATGACCCCGAATGGCCCATAGGTGGCGCTACAGCAACCAAAAGTTCAAAATTGCTCATAACTCTTAGACTGTTTGTCCCAGGATCAAGTGTCTTATGTCGTTGGAATCCTTGGCTCAAGGCAGACAAAATGGCTATCTCCGATTTGGATGTAGGCAGGGAAAATTTTCTGCTATGTCGAATTTTGTCCAAAACCTACTTTTGCAAACTAGTCCCTGGTTTTTCGCCCGATCGGAACCGAACCAGTCTAGGACAATTCTCTGGACTCTCTCGATCAATAATTATCAAAAAAAAAGTTGAACTTTGGCATTTGGGTGGCTGTAACAGGGTCATTTAGGAAAGGGGCGTGGCAAAATACACTAAAAAGCCTATACATCCCAAATGAAAACTCAGAACTTCACCAAAATTGATGAGCATATGTGTCAGAACATGGTGAGGAAGCATGCAGAGTTTCATGGAGATCGGACCATAGGTGGCGCTATAACTGGCAAAAAGCCTTCATTCTTATTAGGGGTTCAAGCATGAAATGCTGAAACCCTATTGTAATTGTAAGGATTCGTAAAACGCATCGTGCAGGCCAAACCGTAAGGCCTAGAGACATGAAACCTGGCCAGATGGTAGGCCTCAGTTTGGGGACAACCTATCAGAGTATGACCCCGAATGGCCCATAGGTGGCGCTACAGCAACCAAAAGTTCAAAATTGCTCATAACTCTTAGACTGTTTGTCCCAGGATCAAGTGTCTTATGTCGTTGGAATCCTTGGCTCAAGGCAGACAAAATGGCTATCTCCGATTTGGATGTAGGCAGGGAAAATTTTCTGCTATGTCGAATTTTGTCCAAAACCTACTTTTGCAAACTAGTCCCTGGTTTTTCGCCCGATCGGAACCGAACCAGTCTAGGACAATTCTCTGGACTCTCTCGATCAATAATTATCAAAAAAAAAGTTGAACTTTGGCATTTGGGTGGCTGTAACAGGGTCATTTAGGAAAGGGGCGTGGCAAAATACACTAAAAAGCCTATACATCCCAAATGAAAACTCAGAACTTCACCAAAATTGATGAGCATATGTGTCAGAACATGGTGAGGAAGCATGCAGAGTTTCATGGAGATCGGACCATAGGTGGCGCTATAACTGGCAAAAAGCCTTCATTCTTATTAGGGGTTCAAGCATGAAATGCTGAAACCCTATTGTAATTGTAAGGATTCGTAAAACGCATCGTGCAGGCCAAACCGTAAGGCCTAGAGACATGAAACCTGGCCAGATGGTAGGCCTCAGTTTGGGGACAACCTATCAGAGTATGACCCGAATGGCCCATAGGTGGCGCTACAGCAACCAAAAGTTCAAAATTGCTCATAACTCTTAGACTGTTTGTCCCAGGATCAAGTGTCTTATGTCGTTGGAATCCTTGGCTCAAGGCAGACAAAATGGCTATCTCCGATTTGGATGTAGGCAGGGAAAATTTCTGCTATGTCGAATTTTGTCCAAAACCTACTTTTGCAAACTAGTCCCTGGTTTTTCGCCCGATCGGAACCGAACCAGTCTAGGACAATTCTCTGGACTCTCTCGATCAATAATTATCAAAAAAAAAGTTGAACTTTGGCATTTGGGTGGCTGTAACAGGGTCATTTAGGAAAGGGGCGTGGCAAAATACACTAAAAAGCCTATACATCCCAAATGAAAACTCAGAACTTCACCAAAATTGATGAGCATATGTGTCAGAACATGGTGAGGAAGCATGCAGAGTTTCATGGAGATCGGACCATAGGTGGCGCTATAACTGGCAAAAAGCCTTCATTCTTATTAGGGGTTCAAGCATGAAATGCTGAAACCCTATTGTAATTGTAAGGATTCGTAAAACGCATCGCGCAGGCCAAACCGTAAGGCCTAGAGACATGAAACCTGGCCAGATGGTAGGCCTCAGTTTGGGGACAACCTATCAGAGTATGACCCCGAATGGCCCATAGGTGGCGCTACAGCAACCAAAAGTTCAAAATTGCTCATAACTCTTAGACTGTTTGTCCCAGGATCAAGTGTCTTATGTCGTTGGAATCCTTGGCTCAAGGCAGACAAAATGGCTATCTCCGATTTGGATGTAGGCAGGGAAAATTTTCTGCTATGTCGAATTTTGTCCAAAACCTACTTTTGCAAACTAGTCCCTGGTTTTTCGCCCGATCGGAACCGAACCAGTCTAGGACAATTCTCTGGACTCTCTCGATCAATAATTATCAAAAAAAAAGTTGAACTTTGGCATTTGGGTGGCTGTAACAGGGTCATTTAGGAAAGGGGCGTGGCAAAATACACTAAAAAGCCTATACATCCCAAATGAAAACTCAGAACTTCACCAAAATTGATGAGCATATGTGTCAGAACATGGTGAGGAAGCATGCAGAGTTTCATGGAGATCGGACCATAGGTGGCGCTATAACTGGCAAAAAGCCTTCATTCTTATTAGGGGTTCAAGCATGAAATGCTGAAACCCTATTGTAATTGTAAGGATTCGTAAAACGCATCGTGCAGGCCAAACCGTAAGGCCTAGAGACATGAAACCTGGCCAGATGGTAGGCCTCAGTTTGGGGACAACCTATCAGAGTATGACCCCGAATGGCCCATAGGTGGCGCTACAGCAACCAAAAGTTCAAAATTGCTCATAACTCTTAGACTGTTTGTCCCAGGATCAAGTGTCTTATGTCGTTGGAATCCTTGGCTCAAGGCAGACAAAATGGCTATCTCCGATTTGGATGTAGGCAGGGAAAATTTTCTGCTATGTCGAATTTTGTCCAAAACCTACTTTTGCAAACTAGTCCCTGGTTTTTCGCCCGATCGGAACCGAACCAGTCTAGGACAATTCTCTGGACTCTCTCGATCAATAATTATCAAAAAAAAAGTTGAACTTTGGCATTTGGGTGGCTGTAACAGGGTCATTTAGGAAAGGGGCGTGGCAAAATACACTAAAAAGCCTATACATCCCAAATGAAAACTCAGAACTTCACCAAAATTGATGAGCATATGTGTCAGAACATGGTGAGGAAGCATGCAGAGTTTCATGGAGATCGGACCATAGGTGGCGCTATAACTGGCAAAAAGCCTTCATTCTTATTAGGGGTTCAAGCATGAAATGCTGAAACCCTATTGTAATTGTAAGGATTCGTAAAACGCATCGTGCAGGCCAAACCGTAAGGCCTAGAGACATGAAACCTGGCCAGATGGTAGGCCTCAGTTTGGGGACAACCTATCAGAGTATGACCCCGAATGGCCCATAGGTGGCGCTACAGCAACCAAAAGTTCAAAATTGCTCATAACTCTTAGACTGTTTGTCCCAGGATCAAGTGTCTTATGTCGTTGGAATCCTTGGCTCAAGGCAGACAAAATGGCTATCTCCGATTTGGATGTAGGCAGGGAAAATTTTCTGCTATGTCGAATTTTGTCCAAAACCTACTTTTGCAAACTAGTCCCTGGTTTTTCGCCCGATCGGAACCGAACCAGTCTAGGACAATTCTCTGGACTCTCTCGATCAATAATTATCAAAAAAAAAGTTGAACTTTGGCATTTGGGTGGCTGTAACAGGGTCATTTAGGAAAGGGGCGTGGCAAAATACACTAAAAAGCCTATACATCCCAAATGAAAACTCAGAACTTCACCAAAATTGATGAGCATATGTGTCAGAACATGGTGAGGAAGCATGCAGAGTTTCATGGAGATCGGACCATAGGTGGCGCTATAACTGGCAAAAAGCCTTCATTCTTATTAGGGGTTCAAGCATGAAATGCTGAAACCCTATTGTAATTGTAAGGATTCGTAAAACGCATCGTGCAGGCCAAACCGTAAGGCCTAGAGACATGAAACCTGGCCAGATGGTAGGCCTCAGTTTGGGGACAACCTATCAGAGTATGACCCCGAATGGCCCATAGGTGGCGCTACAGCAACCAAAAGTTCAAAATTGCTCATAACTCTTAGACTGTTTGTCCCAGGATCAAGTGTCTTATGTCGTTGGAATCCTTGGCTCAAGGCAGACAAAATGGCTATCTCCGATTTGGATGTAGGCAGGGAAAATTTTCTGCTATGTCGAATTTTGTCCAAAACCTACTTTTGCAAACTAGTCCCTGGTTTTTCGCCCGATCGGAACCGAACCAGTCTAGGACAATTCTCTGGACTCTCTCGATCAATAATTATCAAAAAAAAAGTTGAACTTTGGCATTTGGGTGGCTGTAACAGGGTCATTTAGGAAAGGGGCGTGGCAAAATACACTAAAAAGCCTATACATCCCAAATGAAAACTCAGAACTTCACCAAAATTGATGAGCATATGTGTCAGAACATGGTGAGGAAGCATGCAGAGTTTCATGGAGATCGGACCATAGGTGGCGCTATAACTGGCAAAAAGCCTTCATTCTTATTAGGGGTTCAAGCATGAAATGCTGAAACCCTATTGTAATTGTAAGGATTCGTAAAACGCATCGCGCAGGCCAAACCGTAAGGCCTAGAGACATGAAACCTGGCCAGATGGTAGGCCTCAGTTTGGGGACAACCTATCAGAGTATGACCCCGAATGGCCCATAGGTGGCGCTACAGCAACCAAAAGTTCAAAATTGCTCATAACTCTTAGACTGTTTGTCCCAGGATCAAGTGTCTTATGTCGTTGGAATCCTTGGCTCAAGGCAGACAAAATGGCTATCTCCGATTTGGATGTAGGCAGGGAAAATTTTCTGCTATGTCGAATTTTGTCCAAAACCTACTTTTGCAAACTAGTCCCTGGTTTTTCGCCCGATCGGAACCGAACCAGTCTAGGACAATTCTCTGGACTCTCTCGATCAATAATTATCAAAAAAAAAGTTGAACTTTGGCATTTGGGTGGCTGTAACAGGGTCATTTAGGAAAGGGGCGTGGCAAAATACACTAAAAAGCCTATACATCCCAAATGAAAACTCAGAACTTCACCAAAATTGATGAGCATATGTGTCAGAACATGGTGAGGAAGCATGCAGAGTTTCATGGAGATCGGACCATAGGTGGCGCTATAACTGGCAAAAAGCCTTCATTCTTATTAGGGGTTCAAGCATGAAATGCTGAAACCCTATTGTAATTGTAAGGATTCGTAAAACGCATCGTGCAGGCCAAACCGTAAGGCCTAGAGACATGAAACCTGGCCAGATGGTAGGCCTCAGTTTGGGGACAACCTATCAGAGTATGACCCCGAATGGCCCATAGGTGGCGCTACAGCAACCAAAAGTTCAAAATTGCTCATAACTCTTAGACTGTTTGTCCCAGGATCAAGTGTCTTATGTCGTTGGAATCCTTGGCTCAAGGCAGACAAAATGGCTATCTCCGATTTGGATGTAGGCAGGGAAAATTTTCTGCTATGTCGAATTTTGTCCAAAACCTACTTTTGCAAACTAGTCCCTGGTTTTTCGCCCGATCGGAACCGAACCAGTCTAGGACAATTCTCTGGACTCTCTCGATCAATAATTATCAAAAAAAAAGTTGAACTTTGGCATTTGGGTGGCTGTAACAGGGTCATTTAGGAAAGGGGCGTGGCAAAATACACTAAAAAGCCTATACATCCCAAATGAAAACTCAGAACTTCACCAAAATTGATGAGCATATGTGTCAGAACATGGTGAGGAAGCATGCAGAGTTTCATGGAGATCGGACCATAGGTGGCGCTATAACTGGCAAAAAGCCTTCATTCTTATTAGGGGTTCAAGCATGAAATGCTGAAACCCTATTGTAATTGTAAGGATTCGTAAAACGCATCGCGCAGGCCAAACCGTAAGGCCTAGAGACATGAAACCTGGCCAGATGGTAGGCCTCAGTTTGGGGACAACCTATCAGAGTATGACCCCGAATGGCCCATAGGTGGCGCTACAGCAACCAAAAGTTCAAAATTGCTCATAACTCTTAGACTGTTTGTCCCAGGATCAAGTGTCTTATGTCGTTGGAATCCTTGGCTCAAGGCAGACAAAATGGCTATCTCCGATTTGGATGTAGGCAGGGAAAATTTTCTGCTATGTCGAATTTTGTCCAAAACCTACTTTTGCAAACTAGTCCCTGGTTTTTCGCCCGATCGGAACCGAACCAGTCTAGGACAATTCTCTGGACTCTCTCGATCAATAATTATCAAAAAAAAAGTTGAACTTTGGCATTTGGGTGGCTGTAACAGGGTCATTTAGGAAAGGGGCGTGGCAAAATACACTAAAAAGCCTATACATCCCAAATGAAAACTCAGAACTTCACCAAAATTGATGAGCATATGTGTCAGAACATGGTGAGGAAGCATGCAGAGTTTCATGGAGATCGGACCATAGGTGGCGCTATAACTGGCAAAAAGCCTTCATTCTTATTAGGGGTTCAAGCATGAAATGCTGAAACCCTATTGTAATTGTAAGGATTCGTAAAACGCATCGTGCAGGCCAAACCGTAAGGCCTAGAGACATGAAACCTGGCCAGATGGTAGGCCTCAGTTTGGGGACAACCTATCAGAGTATGACCCCGAATGGCCCATAGGTGGCGCTACAGCAACCAAAAGTTCAAAATTGCTCATAACTCTTAGACTGTTTGTCCCAGGATCAAGTGTCTTATGTCGTTGGAATCCTTGGCTCAAGGCAGACAAAATGGCTATCTCCGATTTGGATGTAGGCAGGGAAAATTTTCTGCTATGTCGAATTTTGTCCAAAACCTACTTTTGCAAACTAGTCCCTGGTTTTTCGCCCGATCGGAACCGAACCAGTCTAGGACAATTCTCTGGACTCTCTCGATCAATAATTATCAAAAAAAAAGTTGAACTTTGGCATTTGGGTGGCTGTAACAGGGTCATTTAGGAAAGGGGCGTGGCAAAATACACTAAAAAGCCTATACATCCCAAATGAAAACTCAGAACTTCACCAAAATTGATGAGCATATGTGTCAGAACATGGTGAGGAAGCATGCAGAGTTTCATGGAGATCGGACCATAGGTGGCGCTATAACTGGCAAAAAGCCTTCATTCTTATTAGGGGTTCAAGCATGAAATGCTGAAACCCTATTGTAATTGTAAGGATTCGTAAAACGCATCGTGCAGGCCAAACCGTAAGGCCTAGAGACATGAAACCTGGCCAGATGGTAGGCCTCAGTTTGGGGACAACCTATCAGAGTATGACCCCGAATGGCCCATAGGTGGCGCTACAGCAACCAAAAGTTCAAAATTGCTCATAACTCTTAGACTGTTTGTCCCAGGATCAAGTGTCTTATGTCGTTGGAATCCTTGGCTCAAGGCAGACAAAATGGCTATCTCCGATTTGGATGTAGGCAGGGAAAATTTTCTGCTATGTCGAATTTTGTCCAAAACCTACTTTTGCAAACTAGTCCCTGGTTTTTCGCCCGATCGGAACCGAACCAGTCTAGGACAATTCTCTGGACTCTCTCGATCAATAATTATCAAAAAAAAAGTTGAACTTTGGCATTTGGGTGGCTGTAACAGGGTCATTTAGGAAAGGGGCGTGGCAAAATACACTAAAAAGCCTATACATCCCAAATGAAAACTCAGAACTTCACCAAAATTGATGAGCATATGTGTCAGAACATGGTGAGGAAGCATGCAGAGTTTCATGGAGATCGGACCATAGGTGGCGCTATAACTGGCAAAAAGCCTTCATTCTTATTAGGGGTTCAAGCATGAAATGCTGAAACCCTATTGTAATTGTAAGGATTCGTAAAACGCATCGCGCAGGCCAAACCGTAAGGCCTAGAGACATGAAACCTGGCCAGATGGTAGGCCTCAGTTTGGGGACAACCTATCAGAGTATGACCCCGAATGGCCCATAGGTGGCGCTACAGCAACCAAAAGTTCAAAATTGCTCATAACTCTTAGACTGTTTGTCCCAGGATCAAGTGTCTTATGTCGTTGGAATCCTTGGCTCAAGGCAGACAAAATGGCTATCTCCGATTTGGATGTAGGCAGGGAAAATTTTCTGCTATGTCGAATTTTGTCCAAAACCTACTTTTGCAAACTAGTCCCTGGTTTTTCGCCCGATCGGAACCGAACCAGTCTAGGACAATTCTCTGGACTCTCTCGATCAATAATTATCAAAAAAAAAGTTGAACTTTGGCATTTGGGTGGCTGTAACAGGGTCATTTAGGAAAGGGGCGTGGCAAAATACACTAAAAAGCCTATACATCCCAAATGAAAACTCAGAACTTCACCAAAATTGATGAGCATATGTGTCAGAACATGGTGAGGAAGCATGCAGAGTTTCATGGAGATCGGACCATAGGTGGCGCTATAACTGGCAAAAAGCCTTCATTCTTATTAGGGGTTCAAGCATGAAATGCTGAAACCCTATTGTAATTGTAAGGATTCGTAAAACGCATCGCGCAGGCCAAACCGTAAGGCCTAGAGACATGAAACCTGGCCAGATGGTAGGCCTCAGTTTGGGGACAACCTATCAGAGTATGACCCCGAATGGCCCATAGGTGGCGCTACAGCAACCAAAAGTTCAAAATTGCTCATAACTCTTAGACTGTTTGTCCCAGGATCAAGTGTCTTATGTCGTTGGAATCCTTGGCTCAAGGCAGACAAAATGGCTATCTCCGATTTGGATGTAGGCAGGGAAAATTTTCTGCTATGTCGAATTTTGTCCAAAACCTACTTTTGCAAACTAGTCCCTGGTTTTTCGCCCGATCGGAACCGAACCAGTCTAGGACAATTCTCTGGACTCTCTCGATCAATAATTATCAAAAAAAAAGTTGAACTTTGGCATTTGGGTGGCTGTAACAGGGTCATTTAGGAAAGGGGCGTGGCAAAATACACTAAAAAGCCTATACATCCCAAATGAAAACTCAGAACTTCACCAAAATTGATGAGCATATGTGTCAGAACATGGTGAGGAAGCATGCAGAGTTTCATGGAGATCGGACCATAGGTGGCGCTATAACTGGCAAAAAGCCTTCATTCTTATTAGGGGTTCAAGCATGAAATGCTGAAACCCTATTGTAATTGTAAGGATTCGTAAAACGCATCGCGCAGGCCAAACCGTAAGGCCTAGAGACATGAAACCTGGCCAGATGGTAGGCCTCAGTTTGGGGACAACCTATCAGAGTATGACCCCGAATGGCCCATAGGTGGCGCTACAGCAACCAAAAGTTCAAAATTGCTCATAACTCTTAGACTGTTTGTCCCAGGATCAAGTGTCTTATGTCGTTGGAATCCTTGGCTCAAGGCAGACAAAATGGCTATCTCCGATTTGGATGTAGGCAGGGAAAATTTTCTGCTATGTCGAATTTTGTCCAAAACCTACTTTTGCAAACTAGTCCCTGGTTTTTCGCCCGATCGGAACCGAACCAGTCTAGGACAATTCTCTGGACTCTCTCGATCAATAATTATCAAAAAAAAAGTTGAACTTTGGCATTTGGGTGGCTGTAACAGGGTCATTTAGGAAAGGGGCGTGGCAAAATACACTAAAAAGCCTATACATCCCAAATGAAAACTCAGAACTTCACCAAAATTGATGAGCATATGTGTCAGAACATGGTGAGGAAGCATGCAGAGTTTCATGGAGATCGGACCATAGGTGGCGCTATAACTGGCAAAAAGCCTTCATTCTTATTAGGGGTTCAAGCATGAAATGCTGAAACCCTATTGTAATTGTAAGGATTCGTAAAACGCATCGCGCAGGCCAAACCGTAAGGCCTAGAGACATGAAACCTGGCCAGATGGTAGGCCTCAGTTTGGGGACAACCTATCAGAGTATGACCCCGAATGGCCCATAGGTGGCGCTACAGCAACCAAAAGTTCAAAATTGCTCATAACTCTTAGACTGTTTGTCCCAGGATCAAGTGTCTTATGTCGTTGGAATCCTTGGCTCAAGGCAGACAAAATGGCTATCTCCGATTTGGATGTAGGCAGGGAAAATTTTCTGCTATGTCGAATTTTGTCCAAAACCTACTTTTGCAAACTAGTCCCTGGTTTTTCGCCCGATCGGAACCGAACCAGTCTAGGACAATTCTCTGGACTCTCTCGATCAATAATTATCAAAAAAAAAGTTGAACTTTGGCATTTGGGTGGCTGTAACAGGGTCATTTAGGAAAGGGGCGTGGCAAAATACACTAAAAAGCCTATACATCCCAAATGAAAACTCAGAACTTCACCAAAATTGATGAGCATATGTGTCAGAACATGGTGAGGAAGCATGCAGAGTTTCATGGAGATCGGACCATAGGTGGCGCTATAACTGCCAAAAAGCCTTCATTCTTATTAGGGGTTCAAGCATGAAATGCTGAAACCCTATTGTAATTGTAAGGATTCGTAAAACGCATCGCGCAGGCCAAACCGTAAGGCCTAGAGACATGAAACCTGGCCAGATGGTAGGCCTCAGTTTGGGGACAACCTATCAGAGTATGACCCCGAATGGCCCATAGGTGGCGCTACAGCAACCAAAAGTTCAAAATTGCTCATAACTCTTAGACTGTTTGTCCCAGGATCAAGTGTCTTATGTCGTTGGAATCCTTGGCTCAAGGCAGACAAAATGGCTATCTCCGATTTGGATGTAGGCAGGGAAAATTTTCTGCTATGTCGAATTTTGTCCAAAACCTACTTTTGCAAACTAGTCCCTGGTTTTTCGCCCGATCGGAACCGAACCAGTCTAGGACAATTCTCTGGACTCTCTCGATCAATAATTATCAAAAAAAAAGTTGAACTTTGGCATTTGGGTGGCTGTAACAGGGTCATTTAGGAAAGGGGCGTGGCAAAATACACTAAAAAGCCTATACATCCCAAATGAAAACTCAGAACTTCACCAAAATTGATGAGCATATGTGTCAGAACATGGTGAGGAAGCATGCAGAGTTTCATGGAGATCGGACCATAGGTGGCGCTATAACTGGCAAAAAGCCTTCATTCTTATTAGGGGTTCAAGCATGAAATGCTGAAACCCTATTGTAATTGTAAGGATTCGTAAAACGCATCGTGCAGGCCAAACCGTAAGGCCTAGAGACATGAAACCTGGCCAGATGGTAGGCCTCAGTTTGGGGACAACCTATCAGAGTATGACCCCGAATGGCCCATAGGTGGCGCTACAGCAACCAAAAGTTCAAAATTGCTCATAACTCTTAGACTGTTTGTCCCAGGATCAAGTGTCTTATGTCGTTGGAATCCTTGGCTCAAGGCAGACAAAATGGCTATCTCCGATTTGGATGTAGGCAGGGAAAATTTTCTGCTATGTCGAATTTTGTCCAAAACCTACTTTTGCAAACTAGTCCCTGGTTTTTCGCCCGATCGGAACCGAACCAGTCTAGGACAATTCTCTGGACTCTCTCGATCAATAATTATCAAAAAAAAAGTTGAACTTTGGCATTTGGGTGGCTGTAACAGGGTCATTTAGGAAAGGGGCGTGGCAAAATACACTAAAAAGCCTATACATCCCAAATGAAAACTCAGAACTTCACCAAAATTGATGAGCATATGTGTCAGAACATGGTGAGGAAGCATGCAGAGTTTCATGGAGATCGGACCATAGGTGGCGCTATAACTGGCAAAAAGCCTTCATTCTTATTAGGGGTTCAAGCATGAAATGCTGAAACCCTATTGTAATTGTAAGGATTCGTAAAACGCATCGTGCAGGCCAAACCGTAAGGCCTAGAGACATGAAACCTGGCCAGATGGTAGGCCTCAGTTTGGGGACAACCTATCAGAGTATGACCCCGAATGGCCCATAGGTGGCGCTACAGCAACCAAAAGTTCAAAATTGCTCATAACTCTTAGACTGTTTGTCCCAGGATCAAGTGTCTTATGTCGTTGGAATCCTTGGCTCAAGGCAGACAAAATGGCTATCTCCGATTTGGATGTAGGCAGGGAAAATTTTCTGCTATGTCGAATTTTGTCCAAAACCTACTTTTGCAAACTAGTCCCTGGTTTTTCGCCCGATCGGAACCGAACCAGTCTAGGACAATTCTCTGGACTCTCTCGATCAATAATTATCAAAAAAAAAGTTGAACTTTGGCATTTGGGTGGCTGTAACAGGGTCATTTAGGAAAGGGGCGTGGCAAAATACACTAAAAAGCCTATACATCCCAAATGAAAACTCAGAACTTCACCAAAATTGATGAGCATATGTGTCAGAACATGGTGAGGAAGCATGCAGAGTTTCATGGAGATCGGACCATAGGTGGCGCTATAACTGGCAAAAAGCCTTCATTCTTATTAGGGGTTCAAGCATGAAATGCTGAAACCCTATTGTAATTGTAAGGATTCGTAAAACGCATCGCGCAGGCCAAACCGTAAGGCCTAGAGACATGAAACCTGGCCAGATGGTAGGCCTCAGTTTGGGGACAACCTATCAGAGTATGACCCCGAATGGCCCATAGGTGGCGCTACAGCAACCAAAAGTTCAAAATTGCTCATAACTCTTAGACTGTTTGTCCCAGGATCAAGTGTCTTATGTCGTTGGAATCCTTGGCTCAAGGCAGACAAAATGGCTATCTCCGATTTGGATGTAGGCAGGGAAAATTTTCTGCTATGTCGAATTTTGTCCAAAACCTACTTTTGCAAACTAGTCCCTGGTTTTTCGCCCGATCGGAACCGAACCAGTCTAGGACAATTCTCTGGACTCTCTCGATCAATAATTATCAAAAAAAAAGTTGAACTTTGGCATTTGGGTGGCTGTAACAGGGTCATTTAGGAAAGGGGCGTGGCAAAATACACTAAAAAGCCTATACATCCCAAATGAAAACTCAGAACTTCACCAAAATTGATGAGCATATGTGTCAGAACATGGTGAGGAAGCATGCAGAGTTTCATGGAGATCGGACCATAGGTGGCGCTATAACTGGCAAAAAGCCTTCATTCTTATTAGGGGTTCAAGCATGAAATGCTGAAACCCTATTGTAATTGTAAGGATTCGTAAAACGCATCGTGCAGGCCAAACCGTAAGGCCTAGAGACATGAAACCTGGCCAGATGGTAGGCCTCAGTTTGGGGACAACCTATCAGAGTATGACCCCGAATGGCCCATAGGTGGCGCTACAGCAACCAAAAGTTCAAAATTGCTCATAACTCTTAGACTGTTTGTCCCAGGATCAAGTGTCTTATGTCGTTGGAATCCTTGGCTCAAGGCAGACAAAATGGCTATCTCCGATTTGGATGTAGGCAGGGAAAATTTTCTGCTATGTCGAATTTTGTCCAAAACCTACTTTTGCAAACTAGTCCCTGGTTTTTCGCCCGATCGGAACCGAACCAGTCTAGGACAATTCTCTGGACTCTCTCGATCAATAATTATCAAAAAAAAAGTTGAACTTTGGCATTTGGGTGGCTGTAACAGGGTCATTTAGGAAAGGGGCGTGGCAAAATACACTAAAAAGCCTATACATCCCAAATGAAAACTCAGAACTTCACCAAAATTGATGAGCATATGTGTCAGAACATGGTGAGGAAGCATGCAGAGTTTCATGGAGATCGGACCATAGGTGGCGCTATAACTGGCAAAAAGCCTTCATTCTTATTAGGGGTTCAAGCATGAAATGCTGAAACCCTATTGTAATTGTAAGGATTCGTAAAACGCATCGTGCAGGCCAAACCGTAAGGCCTAGAGACATGAAACCTGGCCAGATGGTAGGCCTCAGTTTGGGGACAACCTATCAGAGTATGACCCCGAATGGCCCATAGGTGGCGCTACAGCAACCAAAAGTTCAAAATTGCTCATAACTCTTAGACTGTTTGTCCCAGGATCAAGTGTCTTATGTCGTTGGAATCCTTGGCTCAAGGCAGACAAAATGGCTATCTCCGATTTGGATGTAGGCAGGGAAAATTTTCTGCTATGTCGAATTTTGTCCAAAACCTACTTTTGCAAACTAGTCCCTGGTTTTTCGCCCGATCGGAACCGAACCAGTCTAGGACAATTCTCTGGACTCTCTCGATCAATAATTATCAAAAAAAAAGTTGAACTTTGGCATTTGGGTGGCTGTAACAGGGTCATTTAGGAAAGGGGCGTGGCAAAATACACTAAAAAGCCTATACATCCCAAATGAAAACTCAGAACTTCACCAAAATTGATGAGCATATGTGTCAGAACATGGTGAGGAAGCATGCAGAGTTTCATGGAGATCGGACCATAGGTGGCGCTATAACTGGCAAAAAGCCTTCATTCTTATTAGGGGTTCAAGCATGAAATGCTGAAACCCTATTGTAATTGTAAGGATTCGTAAAACGCATCGTGCAGGCCAAACCGTAAGGCCTAGAGACATGAAACCTGGCCAGATGGTAGGCCTCAGTTTGGGGACAACCTATCAGAGTATGACCCCGAATGGCCCATAGGTGGCGCTACAGCAACCAAAAGTTCAAAATTGCTCATAACTCTTAGACTGTTTGTCCCAGGATCAAGTGTCTTATGTCGTTGGAATCCTTGGCTCAAGGCAGACAAAATGGCTATCTCCGATTTGGATGTAGGCAGGGAAAATTTTCTGCTATGTCGAATTTTGTCCAAAACCTACTTTTGCAAACTAGTCCCTGGTTTTTCGCCCGATCGGAACCGAACCAGTCTAGGACAATTCTCTGGACTCTCTCGATCAATAATTATCAAAAAAAAAGTTGAACTTTGGCATTTGGGTGGCTGTAACAGGGTCATTTAGGAAAGGGGCGTGGCAAAATACACTAAAAAGCCTATACATCCCAAATGAAAACTCAGAACTTCACCAAAATTGATGAGCATATGTGTCAGAACATGGTGAGGAAGCATGCAGAGTTTCATGGAGATCGGACCATAGGTGGCGCTATAACTGGCAAAAAGCCTTCATTCTTATTAGGGGTTCAAGCATGAAATGCTGAAACCCTATTGTAATTGTAAGGATTCGTAAAACGCATCGCGCAGGCCAAACCGTAAGGCCTAGAGACATGAAACCTGGCCAGATGGTAGGCCTCAGTTTGGGGACAACCTATCAGAGTATGACCCCGAATGGCCCATAGGTGGCGCTACAGCAACCAAAAGTTCAAAATTGCTCATAACTCTTAGACTGTTTGTCCCAGGATCAAGTGTCTTATGTCGTTGGAATCCTTGGCTCAAGGCAGACAAAATGGCTATCTCCGATTTGGATGTAGGCAGGGAAAATTTTCTGCTATGTCGAATTTTGTCCAAAACCTACTTTTGCAAACTAGTCCCTGGTTTTTCGCCCGATCGGAACCGAACCAGTCTAGGACAATTCTCTGGACTCTCTCGATCAATAATTATCAAAAAAAAAGTTGAACTTTGGCATTTGGGTGGCTGTAACAGGGTCATTTAGGAAAGGGGCGTGGCAAAATACACTAAAAAGCCTATACATCCCAAATGAAAACTCAGAACTTCACCAAAATTGATGAGCATATGTGTCAGAACATGGTGAGGAAGCATGCAGAGTTTCATGGAGATCGGACCATAGGTGGCGCTATAACTGGCAAAAAGCCTTCATTCTTATTAGGGGTTCAAGCATGAAATGCTGAAACCCTATTGTAATTGTAAGGATTCGTAAAACGCATCGTGCAGGCCAAACCGTAAGGCCTAGAGACATGAAACCTGGCCAGATGGTAGGCCTCAGTTTGGGGACAACCTATCAGAGTATGACCCCGAATGGCCCATAGGTGGCGCTACAGCAACCAAAAGTTCAAAATTGCTCATAACTCTTAGACTGTTTGTCCCAGGATCAAGTGTCTTATGTCGTTGGAATCCTTGGCTCAAGGCAGACAAAATGGCTATCTCCGATTTGGATGTAGGCAGGGAAAATTTTCTGCTATGTCGAATTTTGTCCAAAACCTACTTTTGCAAACTAGTCCCTGGTTTTTCGCCCGATCGGAACCGAACCAGTCTAGGACAATTCTCTGGACTCTCTCGATCAATAATTATCAAAAAAAAAGTTGAACTTTGGCATTTGGGTGGCTGTAACAGGGTCATTTAGGAAAGGGGCGTGGCAAAATACACTAAAAAGCCTATACATCCCAAATGAAAACTCAGAACTTCACCAAAATTGATGAGCATATGTGTCAGAACATGGTGAGGAAGCATGCAGAGTTTCATGGAGATCGGACCATAGGTGGCGCTATAACTGGCAAAAAGCCTTCATTCTTATTAGGGGTTCAAGCATGAAATGCTGAAACCCTATTGTAATTGTAAGGATTCGTAAAACGCATCGTGCAGGCCAAACCGTAAGGCCTAGAGACATGAAACCTGGCCAGATGGTAGGCCTCAGTTTGGGGACAACCTATCAGAGTATGACCCCGAATGGCCCATAGATGGCGCTACAGCAACCAAAAGTTCAAAATTGCTCATAACTCTTAGACTGTTTGTCCCAGGATCAAGTGTCTTATGTCGTTGGAATCCTTGGCTCAAGGCAGACAAAATGGCTATCTCCGATTTGGATGTAGGCAGGGAAAATTTTCTGCTATGTCGAATTTTGTCCAAAACCTACTTTTGCAAACTAGTCCCTGGTTTTTCGCCCGATCGGAACCGAACCAGTCTAGGACAATTCTCTGGACTCTCTCGATCAATAATTATCAAAAAAAAAGTTGAACTTTGGCATTTGGGTGGCTGTAACAGGGTCATTTAGGAAAGGGGCGTGGCAAAATACACTAAAAAGCCTATACATCCCAAATGAAAACTCAGAACTTCACCAAAATTGATGAGCATATGTGTCAGAACATGGTGAGGAAGCATGCAGAGTTTCATGGAGATCGGACCATAGGTGGCGCTATAACTGGCAAAAAGCCTTCATTCTTATTAGGGGTTCAAGCATGAAATGCTGAAACCCTATTGTAATTGTAAGGATTCGTAAAACGCATCGCGCAGGCCAAACCGTAAGGCCTAGAGACATGAAACCTGGCCAGATGGTAGGCCTCAGTTTGGGGACAACCTATCAGAGTATGACCCCGAATGGCCCATAGGTGGCGCTACAGCAACCAAAAGTTCAAAATTGCTCATAACTCTTAGACTGTTTGTCCCAGGATCAAGTGTCTTATGTCGTTGGAATCCTTGGCTCAAGGCAGACAAAATGGCTATCTCCGATTTGGATGTAGGCAGGGAAAATTTTCTGCTATGTCGAATTTTGTCCAAAACCTACTTTTGCAAACTAGTCCCTGGTTTTTCGCCCGATCGGAACCGAACCAGTCTAGGACAATTCTCTGGACTCTCTCGATCAATAATTATCAAAAAAAAAGTTGAACTTTGGCATTTGGGTGGCTGTAACAGGGTCATTTAGGAAAGGGGCGTGGCAAAATACACTAAAAAGCCTATACATCCCAAATGAAAACTCAGAACTTCACCAAAATTGATGAGCATATGTGTCAGAACATGGTGAGGAAGCATGCAGAGTTTCATGGAGATCGGACCATAGGTGGCGCTATAACTGGCAAAAAGCCTTCATTCTTATTAGGGGTTCAAGCATGAAATGCTGAAACCCTATTGTAATTGTAAGGATTCGTAAAACGCATCGCGCAGGCCAAACCGTAAGGCCTAGAGACATGAAACCTGGCCAGATGGTAGGCCTCAGTTTGGGGACAACCTATCAGAGTATGACCCCGAATGGCCCATAGGTGGCGCTACAGCAACCAAAAGTTCAAAATTGCTCATAACTCTTAGACTGTTTGTCCCAGGATCAAGTGTCTTATGTCGTTGGAATCCTTGGCTCAAGGCAGACAAAATGGCTATCTCCGATTTGGATGTAGGCAGGGAAAATTTTCTGCTATGTCGAATTTTGTCCAAAACCTACTTTTGCAAACTAGTCCCTGGTTTTTCGCCCGATCGGAACCGAACCAGTCTAGGACAATTCTCTGGACTCTCTCGATCAATAATTATCAAAAAAAAAGTTGAACTTTGGCATTTGGGTGGCTGTAACAGGGTCATTTAGGAAAGGGGCGTGGCAAAATACACTAAAAAGCCTATACATCCCAAATGAAAACTCAGAACTTCACCAAAATTGATGAGCATATGTGTCAGAACATGGTGAGGAAGCATGCAGAGTTTCATGGAGATCGGACCATAGGTGGCGCTATAACTGGCAAAAAGCCTTCATTCTTATTAGGGGTTCAAGCATGAAATGCTGAAACCCTATTGTAATTGTAAGGATTCGTAAAACGCATCGCGCAGGCCAAACCGTAAGGCCTAGAGACATGAAACCTGGCCAGATGGTAGGCCTCAGTTTGGGGACAACCTATCAGAGTATGACCCCGAATGGCCCATAGGTGGCGCTACAGCAACCAAAAGTTCAAAATTGCTCATAACTCTTAGACTGTTTGTCCCAGGATCAAGTGTCTTATGTCGTTGGAATCCTTGGCTCAAGGCAGACAAAATGGCTATCTCCGATTTGGATGTAGGCAGGGAAAATTTTCTGCTATGTCGAATTTTGTCCAAAACCTACTTTTGCAAACTAGTCCCTGGTTTTTCGCCCGATCGGAACCGAACCAGTCTAGGACAATTCTCTGGACTCTCTCGATCAATAATTATCAAAAAAAAAGTTGAACTTTGGCATTTGGGTGGCTGTAACAGGGTCATTTAGGAAAGGGGCGTGGCAAAATACACTAAAAAGCCTATACATCCCAAATGAAAACTCAGAACTTCACCAAAATTGATGAGCATATGTGTCAGAACATGGTGAGGAAGCATGCAGAGTTTCATGGAGATCGGACCATAGGTGGCGCTATAACTGGCAAAAAGCCTTCATTCTTATTAGGGGTTCAAGCATGAAATGCTGAAACCCTATTGTAATTGTAAGGATTCGTAAAACGCATCGCGCAGGCCAAACCGTAAGGCCTAGAGACATGAAACCTGGCCAGATGGTAGGCCTCAGTTTGGGGACAACCTATCAGAGTATGACCCCGAATGGCCCATAGGTGGCGCTACAGCAACCAAAAGTTCAAAATTGCTCATAACTCTTAGACTGTTTGTCCCAGGATCAAGTGTCTTATGTCGTTGGAATCCTTGGCTCAAGGCAGACAAAATGGCTATCTCCGATTTGGATGTAGGCAGGGAAAATTTTCTGCTATGTCGAATTTTGTCCAAAACCTACTTTTGCAAACTAGTCCCTGGTTTTTCGCCCGATCGGAACCGAACCAGTCTAGGACAATTCTCTGGACTCTCTCGATCAATAATTATCAAAAAAAAAGTTGAACTTTGGCATTTGGGTGGCTGTAACAGGGTCATTTAGGAAAGGGGCGTGGCAAAATACACTAAAAAGCCTATACATCCCAAATGAAAACTCAGAACTTCACCAAAATTGATGAGCATATGTGTCAGAACATGGTGAGGAAGCATGCAGAGTTTCATGGAGATCGGACCATAGGTGGCGCTATAACTGCCAAAAAGCCTTCATTCTTATTAGGGGTTCAAGCATGAAATGCTGAAACCCTATTGTAATTGTAAGGATTCGTAAAACGCATCGCGCAGGCCAAACCGTAAGGCCTAGAGACATGAAACCTGGCCAGATGGTAGGCCTCAGTTTGGGGACAACCTATCAGAGTATGACCCCGAATGGCCCATAGGTGGCGCTACAGCAACCAAAAGTTCAAAATTGCTCATAACTCTTAGACTGTTTGTCCCAGGATCAAGTGTCTTATGTCGTTGGAATCCTTGGCTCAAGGCAGACAAAATGGCTATCTCCGATTTGGATGTAGGCAGGGAAAATTTTCTGCTATGTCGAATTTTGTCCAAAACCTACTTTTGCAAACTAGTCCCTGGTTTTTCGCCCGATCGGAACCGAACCAGTCTAGGACAATTCTCTGGACTCTCTCGATCAATAATTATCAAAAAAAAAGTTGAACTTTGGCATTTGGGTGGCTGTAACAGGGTCATTTAGGAAAGGGGCGTGGCAAAATACACTAAAAAGCCTATACATCCCAAATGAAAACTCAGAACTTCACCAAAATTGATGAGCATATGTGTCAGAACATGGTGAGGAAGCATGCAGAGTTTCATGGAGATCGGACCATAGGTGGCGCTATAACTGGCAAAAAGCCTTCATTCTTATTAGGGGTTCAAGCATGAAATGCTGAAACCCTATTGTAATTGTAAGGATTCGTAAAACGCATCGTGCAGGCCAAACCGTAAGGCCTAGAGACATGAAACCTGGCCAGATGGTAGGCCTCAGTTTGGGGACAACCTATCAGAGTATGACCCCGAATGGCCCATAGGTGGCGCTACAGCAACCAAAAGTTCAAAATTGCTCATAACTCTTAGACTGTTTGTCCCAGGATCAAGTGTCTTATGTCGTTGGAATCCTTGGCTCAAGGCAGACAAAATGGCTATCTCCGATTTGGATGTAGGCAGGGAAAATTTTCTGCTATGTCGAATTTTGTCCAAAACCTACTTTTGCAAACTAGTCCCTGGTTTTTCGCCCGATCGGAACCGAACCAGTCTAGGACAATTCTCTGGACTCTCTCGATCAATAATTATCAAAAAAAAAGTTGAACTTTGGCATTTGGGTGGCTGTAACAGGGTCATTTAGGAAAGGGGCGTGGCAAAATACACTAAAAAGCCTATACATCCCAAATGAAAACTCAGAACTTCACCAAAATTGATGAGCATATGTGTCAGAACATGGTGAGGAAGCATGCAGAGTTTCATGGAGATCGGACCATAGGTGGCGCTATAACTGGCAAAAAGCCTTCATTCTTATTAGGGGTTCAAGCATGAAATGCTGAAACCCTATTGTAATTGTAAGGATTCGTAAAACGCATCGTGCAGGCCAAACCGTAAGGCCTAGAGACATGAAACCTGGCCAGATGGTAGGCCTCAGTTTGGGGACAACCTATCAGAGTATGACCCCGAATGGCCCATAGGTGGCGCTACAGCAACCAAAAGTTCAAAATTGCTCATAACTCTTAGACTGTTTGTCCCAGGATCAAGTGTCTTATGTCGTTGGAATCCTTGGCTCAAGGCAGACAAAATGGCTATCTCCGATTTGGATGTAGGCAGGGAAAATTTTCTGCTATGTCGAATTTTGTCCAAAACCTACTTTTGCAAACTAGTCCCTGGTTTTTCGCCCGATCGGAACCGAACCAGTCTAGGACAATTCTCTGGACTCTCTCGATCAATAATTATCAAAAAAAAAGTTGAACTTTGGCATTTGGGTGGCTGTAACAGGGTCATTTAGGAAAGGGGCGTGGCAAAATACACTAAAAAGCCTATACATCCCAAATGAAAACTCAGAACTTCACCAAAATTGATGAGCATATGTGTCAGAACATGGTGAGGAAGCATGCAGAGTTTCATGGAGATCGGACCATAGGTGGCGCTATAACTGGCAAAAAGCCTTCATTCTTATTAGGGGTTCAAGCATGAAATGCTGAAACCCTATTGTAATTGTAAGGATTCGTAAAACGCATCGTGCAGGCCAAACCGTAAGGCCTAGAGACATGAAACCTGGCCAGATGGTAGGCCTCAGTTTGGGGACAACCTATCAGAGTATGACCCCGAATGGCCCATAGGTGGCGCTACAGCAACCAAAAGTTCAAAATTGCTCATAACTCTTAGACTGTTTGTCCCAGGATCAAGTGTCTTATGTCGTTGGAATCCTTGGCTCAAGGCAGACAAAATGGCTATCTCCGATTTGGATGTAGGCAGGGAAAATTTTCTGCTATGTCGAATTTTGTCCAAAACCTACTTTTGCAAACTAGTCCCTGGTTTTTCGCCCGATCGGAACCGAACCAGTCTAGGACAATTCTCTGGACTCTCTCGATCAATAATTATCAAAAAAAAAGTTGAACTTTGGCATTTGGGTGGCTGTAACAGGGTCATTTAGGAAAGGGGCGTGGCAAAATACACTAAAAAGCCTATACATCCCAAATGAAAACTCAGAACTTCACCAAAATTGATGAGCATATGTGTCAGAACATGGTGAGGAAGCATGCAGAGTTTCATGGAGATCGGACCATAGGTGGCGCTATAACTGGCAAAAAGCCTTCATTCTTATTAGGGGTTCAAGCATGAAATGCTGAAACCCTATTGTAATTGTAAGGATTCGTAAAACGCATCGTGCAGGCCAAACCGTAAGGCCTAGAGACATGAAACCTGGCCAGATGGTAGGCCTCAGTTTGGGGACAACCTATCAGAGTATGACCCCGAATGGCCCATAGGTGGCGCTACAGCAACCAAAAGTTCAAAATTGCTCATAACTCTTAGACTGTTTGTCCCAGGATCAAGTGTCTTATGTCGTTGGAATCCTTGGCTCAAGGCAGACAAAATGGCTATCTCCGATTTGGATGTAGGCAGGGAAAATTTTCTGCTATGTCGAATTTTGTCCAAAACCTACTTTTGCAAACTAGTCCCTGGTTTTTCGCCCGATCGGAACCGAACCAGTCTAGGACAATTCTCTGGACTCTCTCGATCAATAATTATCAAAAAAAAAGTTGAACTTTGGCATTTGGGTGGCTGTAACAGGGTCATTTAGGAAAGGGGCGTGGCAAAATACACTAAAAAGCCTATACATCCCAAATGAAAACTCAGAACTTCACCAAAATTGATGAGCATATGTGTCAGAACATGGTGAGGAAGCATGCAGAGTTTCATGGAGATCGGACCATAGGTGGCGCTATAACTGGCAAAAAGCCTTCATTCTTATTAGGGGTTCAAGCATGAAATGCTGAAACCCTATTGTAATTGTAAGGATTCGTAAAACGCATCGTGCAGGCCAAACCGTAAGGCCTAGAGACATGAAACCTGGCCAGATGGTAGGCCTCAGTTTGGGGACAACCTATCAGAGTATGACCCCGAATGGCCCATAGGTGGCGCTACAGCAACCAAAAGTTCAAAATTGCTCATAACTCTTAGACTGTTTGTCCCAGGATCAAGTGTCTTATGTCGTTGGAATCCTTGGCTCAAGGCAGACAAAATGGCTATCTCCGATTTGGATGTAGGCAGGGAAAATTTTCTGCTATGTCGAATTTTGTCCAAAACCTACTTTTGCAAACTAGTCCCTGGTTTTTCGCCCGATCGGAACCGAACCAGTCTAGGACAATTCTCTGGACTCTCTCGATCAATAATTATCAAAAAAAAAGTTGAACTTTGGCATTTGGGTGGCTGTAACAGGGTCATTTAGGAAAGGGGCGTGGCAAAATACACTAAAAAGCCTATACATCCCAAATGAAAACTCAGAACTTCACCAAAATTGATGAGCATATGTGTCAGAACATGGTGAGGAAGCATGCAGAGTTTCATGGAGATCGGACCATAGGTGGCGCTATAACTGGCAAAAAGCCTTCATTCTTATTAGGGGTTCAAGCATGAAATGCTGAAACCCTATTGTAATTGTAAGGATTCGTAAAACGCATCGTGCAGGCCAAACCGTAAGGCCTAGAGACATGAAACCTGGCCAGATGGTAGGCCTCAGTTTGGGGACAACCTATCAGAGTATGACCCCGAATGGCCCATAGGTGGCGCTACAGCAACCAAAAGTTCAAAATTGCTCATAACTCTTAGACTGTTTGTCCCAGGATCAAGTGTCTTATGTCGTTGGAATCCTTGGCTCAAGGCAGACAAAATGGCTATCTCCGATTTGGATGTAGGCAGGGAAAATTTTCTGCTATGTCGAATTTTGTCCAAAACCTACTTTTGCAAACTAGTCCCTGGTTTTTCGCCCGATCGGAACCGAACCAGTCTAGGACAATTCTCTGGACTCTCTCGATCAATAATTATCAAAAAAAAAGTTGAACTTTGGCATTTGGGTGGCTGTAACAGGGTCATTTAGGAAAGGGGCGTGGCAAAATACACTAAAAAGCCTATACATCCCAAATGAAAACTCAGAACTTCACCAAAATTGATGAGCATATGTGTCAGAACATGGTGAGGAAGCATGCAGAGTTTCATGGAGATCGGACCATAGGTGGCGCTATAACTGGCAAAAAGCCTTCATTCTTATTAGGGGTTCAAGCATGAAATGCTGAAACCCTATTGTAATTGTAAGGATTCGTAAAACGCATCGCGCAGGCCAAACCGTAAGGCCTAGAGACATGAAACCTGGCCAGATGGTAGGCCTCAGTTTGGGGACAACCTATCAGAGTATGACCCCGAATGGCCCATAGGTGGCGCTACAGCAACCAAAAGTTCAAAATTGCTCATAACTCTTAGACTGTTTGTCCCAGGATCAAGTGTCTTATGTCGTTGGAATCCTTGGCTCAAGGCAGACAAAATGGCTATCTCCGATTTGGATGTAGGCAGGGAAAATTTTCTGCTATGTCGAATTTTGTCCAAAACCTACTTTTGCAAACTAGTCCCTGGTTTTTCGCCCGATCGGAACCGAACCAGTCTAGGACAATTCTCTGGACTCTCTCGATCAATAATTATCAAAAAAAAAGTTGAACTTTGGCATTTGGGTGGCTGTAACAGGGTCATTTAGGAAAGGGGCGTGGCAAAATACACTAAAAAGCCTATACATCCCAAATGAAAACTCAGAACTTCACCAAAATTGATGAGCATATGTGTCAGAACATGGTGAGGAAGCATGCAGAGTTTCATGGAGATCGGACCATAGGTGGCGCTATAACTGGCAAAAAGCCTTCATTCTTATTAGGGGTTCAAGCATGAAATGCTGAAACCCTATTGTAATTGTAAGGATTCGTAAAACGCATCGTGCAGGCCAAACCGTAAGGCCTAGAGACATGAAACCTGGCCAGATGGTAGGCCTCAGTTTGGGGACAACCTATCAGAGTATGACCCCGAATGGCCCATAGGTGGCGCTACAGCAACCAAAAGTTCAAAATTGCTCATAACTCTTAGACTGTTTGTCCCAGGATCAAGTGTCTTATGTCGTTGGAATCCTTGGCTCAAGGCAGACAAAATGGCTATCTCCGATTTGGATGTAGGCAGGGAAAATTTTCTGCTATGTCGAATTTTGTCCAAAACCTACTTTTGCAAACTAGTCCCTGGTTTTTCGCCCGATCGGAACCGAACCAGTCTAGGACAATTCTCTGGACTCTCTCGATCAATAATTATCAAAAAAAAAGTTGAACTTTGGCATTTGGGTGGCTGTAACAGGGTCATTTAGGAAAGGGGCGTGGCAAAATACACTAAAAAGCCTATACATCCCAAATGAAAACTCAGAACTTCACCAAAATTGATGAGCATATGTGTCAGAACATGGTGAGGAAGCATGCAGAGTTTCATGGAGATCGGACCATAGGTGGCGCTATAACTGGCAAAAAGCCTTCATTCTTATTAGGGGTTCAAGCATGAAATGCTGAAACCCTATTGTAATTGTAAGGATTCGTAAAACGCATCGTGCAGGCCAAACCGTAAGGCCTAGAGACATGAAACCTGGCCAGATGGTAGGCCTCAGTTTGGGGACAACCTATCAGAGTATGACCCCGAATGGCCCATAGGTGGCGCTACAGCAACCAAAAGTTCAAAATTGCTCATAACTCTTAGACTGTTTGTCCCAGGATCAAGTGTCTTATGTCGTTGGAATCCTTGGCTCAAGGCAGACAAAATGGCTATCTCCGATTTGGATGTAGGCAGGGAAAATTTTCTGCTATGTCGAATTTTGTCCAAAACCTACTTTTGCAAACTAGTCCCTGGTTTTTCGCCCGATCGGAACCGAACCAGTCTAGGACAATTCTCTGGACTCTCTCGATCAATAATTATCAAAAAAAAAGTTGAACTTTGGCATTTGGGTGGCTGTAACAGGGTCATTTAGGAAAGGGGCGTGGCAAAATACACTAAAAAGCCTATACATCCCAAATGAAAACTCAGAACTTCACCAAAATTGATGAGCATATGTGTCAGAACATGGTGAGGAAGCATGCAGAGTTTCATGGAGATCGGACCATAGGTGGCGCTATAACTGGCAAAAAGCCTTCATTCTTATTAGGGGTTCAAGCATGAAATGCTGAAACCCTATTGTAATTGTAAGGATTCGTAAAACGCATCGCGCAGGCCAAACCGTAAGGCCTAGAGACATGAAACCTGGCCAGATGGTAGGCCTCAGTTTGGGGACAACCTATCAGAGTATGACCCCGAATGGCCCATAGGTGGCGCTACAGCAACCAAAAGTTCAAAATTGCTCATAACTCTTAGACTGTTTGTCCCAGGATCAAGTGTCTTATGTCGTTGGAATCCTTGGCTCAAGGCAGACAAAATGGCTATCTCCGATTTGGATGTAGGCAGGGAAAATTTTCTGCTATGTCGAATTTTGTCCAAAACCTACTTTTGCAAACTAGTCCCTGGTTTTTCGCCCGATCGGAACCGAACCAGTCTAGGACAATTCTCTGGACTCTCTCGATCAATAATTATCAAAAAAAAAGTTGAACTTTGGCATTTGGGTGGCTGTAACAGGGTCATTTAGGAAAGGGGCGTGGCAAAATACACTAAAAAGCCTATACATCCCAAATGAAAACTCAGAACTTCACCAAAATTGATGAGCATATGTGTCAGAACATGGTGAGGAAGCATGCAGAGTTTCATGGAGATCGGACCATAGGTGGCGCTATAACTGGCAAAAAGCCTTCATTCTTATTAGGGGTTCAAGCATGAAATGCTGAAACCCTATTGTAATTGTAAGGATTCGTAAAACGCATCGTGCAGGCCAAACCGTAAGGCCTAGAGACATGAAACCTGGCCAGATGGTAGGCCTCAGTTTGGGGACAACCTATCAGAGTATGACCCCGAATGGCCCATAGGTGGCGCTACAGCAACCAAAAGTTCAAAATTGCTCATAACTCTTAGACTGTTTGTCCCAGGATCAAGTGTCTTATGTCGTTGGAATCCTTGGCTCAAGGCAGACAAAATGGCTATCTCCGATTTGGATGTAGGCAGGGAAAATTTTCTGCTATGTCGAATTTTGTCCAAAACCTACTTTTGCAAACTAGTCCCTGGTTTTTCGCCCGATCGGAACCGAACCAGTCTAGGACAATTCTCTGGACTCTCTCGATCAATAATTATCAAAAAAAAAGTTGAACTTTGGCATTTGGGTGGCTGTAACAGGGTCATTTAGGAAAGGGGCGTGGCAAAATACACTAAAAAGCCTATACATCCCAAATGAAAACTCAGAACTTCACCAAAATTGATGAGCATATGTGTCAGAACATGGTGAGGAAGCATGCAGAGTTTCATGGAGATCGGACCATAGGTGGCGCTATAACTGGCAAAAAGCCTTCATTCTTATTAGGGGTTCAAGCATGAAATGCTGAAACCCTATTGTAATTGTAAGGATTCGTAAAACGCATCGCGCAGGCCAAACCGTAAGGCCTA
>JARQWZ010004072.1:0-127221 GCA_033150135.1 Gobio occitaniae | reverse complement strand
CTGATTATTTGTATAATTGAGTAAGTAGGGAGTCTGACGCCATTTTTGTTTATTGTAAAACTGCTTTTGATCTCTGTTTTTGGTTAGGGAGTTAGGCTTGTATATTGTATTTTCCTTTTCTTTTCTTTTTGGCTTAGGGTTTAAGAAAGAGGTTTTAAAACAAGGAAGTTTTGTTTGTTATTTTGGCCCAGTCAACTCCTGAATCTAAGGTCCCAAATTAAATCAATAAAATATTTTTGTTCATATTACACTGCTTTTCAGAGTTTCATTTTGAACCCTTTTCCCCCAGACGGGGCGTAACAGTAGTGTTTAATTGCGGAACCTTTCTGAATGGTCAGCTGCTGCAGGGTCCCCATCTCACCAACTCTCTGTTGGGAGTTCTTAGACAGGAGCCCTAACCTCTTTGCCTACAACAGCTGAAGCACTCCATATGGTTCAGAGTCTCATTGCTGCTTGTGCTAAGGTTTCAACTGGCACAATGGCTGAGTAATAGAAGTGATCATGCCCAGCATTCCAGAAGAACAGAGGTCAAAGGCAAATCAAAGAGCTTGACTTGGATAAAGATGATCTGCCAATGGAAAGTTAAAAAACCTTCTTCAGTATAGTTTACAACACTTCAGCTTATGATTCTTATTTAGTGGGGGTCATTTTTTAGGATTCTTTACCTAACTGAAGTCTCTGAGATCGTGACACCTTGCACTTCTGGAGACTCCAGGTAGGTTGCAGCTTTGGAAAATGGTGGCGCTGGAGACTAAAGGGTTCCTGATGGTTTCACCCTTAATTCTTCACCTTAATTCTTAATTCTTTTGCAGTTAACAGGTGTCTTTTCTCCGGCCACATGTTTTTGTCTGACCCTGCTGACCCAACGAGCATTTCACTGTCCAATGGTCACGCCTTAACTGCAATGTCTAGTATTGCATTAGTATTGCATCCTTCTCATGGGCATTTAATACTTTTTGACTTTTCAGTCTGAGTTAAATCTCTTTTTTGGCTCAATTGATCTGTAAAAGAAAACATGCCTAATAATTCTGCACACCTGAATATAAGGTGTTTTTCATTTCCAGCCTTCATGAACAATTATATATCACTTATACATTATTAAATACTAAATCAATAGTAGTTATTAGGATTACTGTGGTTTGGAATTGGTCAAATGTGCCTGGAAAAAAAATATGATCAGAAAATCAACGTGCCTAATAATTCTGCACTCCCTGTATATATAAAAATGGGTATTGCTGTTTGGTACCTGCTTCCACAAATTATCAGTCAATCAGATACACCTGTGACCAGTGCTTCAGGCGCTCCTTTAAAAAAGAGTTTCTCCAGTTGAGCCAAGGAAGGCTTTGAGGGCTTTGGAACTTTGGTTTTGGAATTTGTTTGAATTTGGCCTTTGCTTATGTTTTGTTTGATAGTTTGCTGCACTTATTCTTCAACATTACATTACATTTTCAACCATGCACTTTGCCTTACACACTGATGTTACTGGATAGAGACAGAAACACTTATTTCCTTTAATTGATTTAATTCTATCATTCAATGTTATTTTAATTTAGTGGTAATTAAACTTTACTTTAAATATTTGGTTTGCGTGTGTCCCTTGTTTTTGTTGCTTCCCTTTAGCCAGGGGACGTAACAAATTGGGGGCTCGTCCTTGCTTTGTTAACTTAATGAGTTAAAAAACATTTTGGTGCGCTTTGAGTTTGATAGTTTGTTATTTTGGACACGTGAAAATAAATTTGTACCGAAGTCAATTTGTTCACCGTGTGAAGTCACCAGTTGGTAAGTGGCCTACATATGTGCAATATTGTTTTTTGAACGTGAGTTTTCTCTGATAGGCAAAGCGGCATGTTTCTTTTGAGATGTGTCGGGTTTGTTATTTTTGTGTAGTGTTGCGATGAAAGTGGGTAGTAGTAGTCATCTCAGGAGCACATCCGTGGTGTTGAAAGCATCGCTGGTCTGACCAGTTGCGTTTTTTCACCCAGCAGGCTGCAGTGCATAAATAGCATGAAGACTAGGGTTGAGTTAGGTGGAGTTATTGGACAGGTAGGTAGAGGGAAAACTCTCGTTATTTGATTGAACTGTGGGGACTGAATATGTTTTTTTTTGTGATTTTTTTTTTTCATGGCTGATATTGATTGCGTTTGTTAGTTTGGCTTCTCATGAATTTTTGGATAGGTGTACTAAAGAGCAATTATTAAGCATCGCTGAACATTATGAAATTGTGATTAAAGATAAAAGGCTCAAAGAAAATGTTGCGGTAGCTTTGAAACCGAGTTGATTGGAAAAGGTTTGTTAGAAGCTAAAATGGAAGAATCTGTACCATGTGCGTCTAATTTACAATCTCTGTCTTTTGAACAGCAAAAAGAGCTGTTGCTTTTGCAGATAGAGCATGAGAAATTAAAAGAGCATTCTGAACAAGGTAAAATGGAGTTGGAAAAGGCAAATTGGATTTAGAGTTCCACAAGCTCAACCTTATGAAAGAAGGCAAGCTATCTAATTCTGGTGAGGAGCAAAATATGTCTTTTTCACTCGTTTCATGTCTAAAACTTGTTCCGAAATTCAATGAAGAAGATCCTAATACTTTCTTTACTCTTTTTGAACGCATGGCAGAATTAAGGGACTGGTCAGATGATAATTGTGTTTTACTGTTACAGGGTGTGTTAACTGGGAAAGCACAAGTAGCTTTTTCTTCATTATCAATCGATGATTGTAATGCTTATCATAAATTTAAATCTGCAGTTTTAAAAATATATGAATGTGTACCCGAAGCATATAGACAGCGCTTTCGACTGCAGAAAAAAGAAGAGTTGCAAACGCACTTAGAATTTGTGCGCAATCGGAGAAAGCACTTTAATCATTGGTGTACAGCAGTAGACATTAACACAATGGAGGATTTGATTCACTTGATGGTGTTGGAACAATTAAAAAATTCAGTGCCGAGTCGTATAACTACGTACTATATCTGTGAGCATAATGTTAAAACCCCAGAGGAAGCGGCTGTGTTGGCCGATGATTTTGTACTGACACACAAAACTGCATTTGTTGATTGGCATGCTCGTGACGAAATCTTCGTCCAAGTTTAACCGTGTTTTCACAGGAAAATTCGACCCATGATAAAGGGCATTGGAAAGCAGATTGTTCTGTCCTTAAAAATAAATCGAAACTGTCTGCACAGAGTTCACATGTTAAGCCTGCTGCTTTTGCCGCTTCAGTTCTGTCTGTAGGGAGTGAAATTGTTGAAAAACAAAAAAATGTATGTTGATTCTTCTCTTACTCGCCTTTTATTACAGAAGGTCGTGTATCTCTAGTTGGAGAGAAAGAGGAAGTCCCTGTTAAAATCTTGTGAGATACTGCCGCCATGGACTCATTCATTCTAGAATCAGTTTTACCTTTTTCCCTCGCAGTCTCAAATGGGTGAGAATGTTTTAATTCGGGGAATAGGACTGAATACTTTGTCTGTGCCTCTTCATAAGGTAAGACTTCAGTCCGATTTCATTCAAGGTGAGGGTTATAGTGGGAGTACGACCAGACTTTGCCAGTTGAGGGGGTCCATATTATTTTGGGAAACGGACTGGTAGGTGAACGTGTTTGGGCTGACAGCCCAGTGTTCCCTATAGTGACCTCTAATAATGAACTAGAACCTGAACAGAGTTCCCTTTCGTTCAGTCACTACGACGTACGTAGTGACTAACGAATGGGGGTTTCGCCTAGAAGCCTATCATCTTCGAGCATAGAGAAAACGCCCAATGGCGTGCCAATGCCAGAGGGCATGCGGAATTTGCATACGTAACTCCGCCTCACCGCATGAGTATATAAGGAAGTACGTGGCAATATCGCATTATGTTTCTGCTTTCGGAGCCAAGAGTACCTCTCTTCACTCCTACAAGCCTTCTGAGATTCGTCAGCTTCTTCGAGACGAGCAGCTTTCCAGTCGGTGTTGGTGTTACGGCGCGTTCCAGTGATCACATACTTCCTGCCTGCTGATCTGCGCAGTGGTCCGTCTGACAGCTGGTGTGTGCTTCCCTGGGCGCTTCGGCATCGGCTGTGAAGCTTCCGCTCATAAAAGAGCTTGCACGTGACGCGTCCTTTTCAGGATGTCTCGTCCGTGCACTTCTGGGTGCGGTGCGTTTCTTCCGCCTTCCGATGGGCACGAGCGCTGCGTGATGTGTTTGGGCTTTCAGCACGTTCAGGCAGCGTTTGTGGATGACTCATGTTCCCACTGCGGGAACATGGCCATCTCGGTGTTACGATCGAGACTCCGTGAGCTTCGTGCTGATGCCGGAGCGAGAGTCCCCCTCTGCCACACCCCAAATCTGCGGTCTCCAAGCGAGGCTGCACTTTGTCTGGTGGCCAGGGTGATCTGAGGGTGATGGTGTGGAATGATGCGCCGACGCTCATGCCTCGGCCCACACCTCGGCCCACACCCCACTCTCAAGCACCTGACCCGCTCGGTGCTCAGGCGTCCACATCGGGGCTGGCTCCTGCTGTCCCGACTGTGGCGTTTGGCGCGGCGGAGGACGAGGAAATGTCCATCGCCGCATCACAAGGTGGGCTGGAGTCATCCGAGGATGAAGATTCGGCTGTGCTGCCGCCTTCGGGCGTTCCAGCATTGTCCGAGTCTGACCCGGAATTGACAGCCATGCCATCTCGGGCCGCCGCTGCGCTTGGGTTGGAGTGGAACGCTCCGCCCCGACCTGAGCGTTCGCGGTTGGATGATTGGTTTTTGAAGGAGCGTCCGGACACCCGTTCGGCCACTCCTCGAATTCCTTTCTTCCCCGAGGTGCATGAAGAGGTCGCGCGGTCCTGGAAGAACCCGTTGTCTTCCCGTGACCATTTGGCGAGCTCTTCCGCCTTCTCCACCCTCGATGGGGCTGTGGCCAATGGGTACACTGGGGTCCCCCCGGTTGAGCGCTCTGTTGCGATGCAACTGTGTCCGCAGAGTGCTTCTTCCTGGCGCGGTGATCCTAAGCACCCCTCCAAAGCCCGTAGGTTTTCGTCATCCCTGGTGGCGAAGACCTATAGAGCCGCGGGGCTGGCTGCAGCTTCTCTGCATGCCATGGCAACTCTTCAGGCCTACCAGGCCAAGTTGCTGTGTGACATGCACGAGGGAGGAGCTGACCCAGGACTCAGCAATGAGTTGCGTGCCGCCACCGACCTCGCTCTCCGGGCGACGAAGGTGACCGCGCTCTCCCTGGGTCAGGTGATGTCCACTAATGTGGTCCAGGAGCGACACCTATGGCTCACCCTGGCCGATATGCGGGACGCCGAGCGAACACGTTTCCTCGACGCCCCCATATCCCAGGGTGGGCTATTCGGCGGGGCGGTCGAGGACTTCGCCCAACAGTTCTCGGCCGCTCAGAAGCAGACTGAGGCAATCAAACACATCCTGCCCCGGCGGTCCGCTGCTGCCTCCACCCAACCGCCTGCGCAGTTGCCTCAGCCTGTTCGCCGCCGCGGACGCCCTCCTGCGGTTCCCTCAACCTCTGCGCCACCCAAGCAGCAGCCTCCACCCGGGCCGCGCAGAGGTGGCCGTAGGAAGGCGTCCCCGTCCGTTGCAGCCCCGCAGCCCGCGAAGAAACGCCAGGCTAAGCGGCGCTCCTGACACGGACAGCTCAGGGATGGGCAGTTCTTTCCGGGAGACGGCAGCAGGGCCGCTCCTTCCCCCGGTGGAGGGCCGGGGGAGAATCTTTTGTTCAGCTGCTTGCCCCCGGGTCAGCAGCACCCTAATGTGGTTAAAGAAAGAACTGACAATCCCATCCCTGAGCACCCAGAGATCGGTGATGACAGTGCGCCCCACCCTCGGGTCCCGCCACTCGCATCCCTATCTGTCGCCAGCCTCCCCTCAGAGCAGACCCCAGTGGAACGTGCGTCCTTCCCTGGTCTCCTCTGTCGGGATGCAGCAGTTAACCGTGCCCCCACACCGGGACGCCCAACAGCCTCCCTTGTCCGGGCCGGGAACGCTGCCTCGCTGCCCCACCCTGGGTACGTCTGTGCTCCGCATGACCCCGTTGGTGCAGTCTCTGGAAGCCTGGCTTCAGCTTCCGGGGCTGTCCCGCTGGGTCGCGCTGGGTCGCACAGACCATCAGGCTCGGCTACGCGATTCAGTTCGCGCAGGCTCCTCCCCGTTTCAGGGGAGTCCGCTATACCGAGATCGGGGCCAACGCCCCGTCATGCGTGCGGAGATTGCCACCCTGCTGGCGAAGGGTGCGATCGAGCCTGTCCCTCCAGCCGCAATGAAGTCGGGGTTCTACAGCCCCTACTTCATTGTTCCCAAGAAAACCGGTGGGTTACGGCCAATCCTGGACCTTCGCATCTTGAACCGAACCCTACACAGGCTTCCGTTCAAGATGTTGACTGCGAAACGCCTTTTCGAATGCGTTCGTCCGGACGATTGGTTTGCAGCGATCGACCTGAAGGACGCCTACTTCCATGTCTCCATCCTTCCTCGACACAGACCGTTCCTACGGTTTGCTTTCGAGGGGCGGGCATATCAGTACGCGGTACTCCCATTCGGGCTGTCTCTGTCCCCTCGCGTCTTTACGAAGATTGCCGAGGCCGCCCTTGCGCCCCTTCGGCAGCACGGGGTCCGCATCCTGAATTACCTCGACGACTGGCTCATACTGGGCCACTCTCGGGAGCAGGTTTGCGGACACAGAGATCGGGTGCTCCATCACCTAGCCCGTCTGGGCCTTCGGGTCAACTGGGAGAAGAGCAAACTCTGCCCAGCACAGAGGATCTCTTTTCTCGGTATGGACATCGACTCGGTCGCCATGTGCGCGCAGCTTTCGAGCGAGCGCGCGCAGTCTCTGCTGACTTGCCTCCGTCAAATCGAGAGCAAGAGTGCGGATCCACTGAAACTATTTCAGAGGCTCCTGGGGCATATGGCATCTGCAGCCGCGGTGACGCCGCTCGGATTGCTACATATGAGACCGCTTCAGCACTGGCTTCGCGATCGAGTCCCGAGGTGGGCATGGCAGTCTGGCACGCTCCGGGTACAAGTGACTCGGGCCTGATTACAGACACTCACCCCCTGGTCGAACCTCAGTTTTCTACGGGCCGGTGTGCCCTTAGAACGAGTTTCCAGGCATGTTGTCGTATCGACGGATGCCTCTGCCACGGGTTGGGGTGCCATGTGCAATGGACAAGCAGCCGCGGGCTCCTGGACAGGACCCCAGCGCCTTCTGCATGTCAATTGCCTCGAGTTACTGGCAGTACGGTTCGCCCTGCACCGCTTCCGAGCGTTGCTGAGGGGTCAACATGTGCTTGTCAGGACAGACAACACGGCCGTAGTAGCGTACATCAACCACCAGGGCGGTCTACGCTCCCGCCGTATGTCTCAACTCGCCCGCCACCTCGTTTTATGGAGTCAGAAGCGCCTGAGGTCCCTTCGTGCTGTCCATATTCCGGGGGTCCTGAACCGTGCAGCCGACGAGCTCTCACGGCTTCAGCCACTCCCGGGAGAATGGAGACTCCATCCCCAGACGGTCCAGCTGATTTGGGAACAGTTCGGGGACGCGCAGGTAGATCTGTTTGCCTCCCACGACTCTTCCCACTGCAGCCTGTTCTATTCCCTGACCGAGGGCACGCTCGGCACGGATGCACTGGCGCACAGCTGGCCGCGGGGCCTAAGCAAATATGCGTTTCCCCAGTGAGCCTACTCACACAGCTCCTGTGCAGGATCAGGGAGGACAAGGAGCAGGTCCTTTTGGTCGCCCCGTACTGGCACGGCCGGACCTGGTTCCCCGAACTCTTACTCCTTGCGACAGCCTCTCCCTGGCCAATCCCTCTGTGACCGGACATCCTCACTCAGAGACGGGGCACCCTTTGGCACCCGCGTCCCGATCTTTGGAACCTCCACGTGTGGCTCCTGGATGGGACACGGCAGGTTTGAGTGGCCTGCCACCTCCGGTGGTCGCCACCATCACTTCCGCCAGGGCAGAGTCCACTCGGCATGCCTATGCGTTGAAGTGGAACCTCTTCGTCACCTGGTGCTCTTCTCGCCAAGAAGACCCCTGGAATTGCCCGATCGGGTCAGTGCTTTCGTTCCTCCAAGAGGGGTTGGAGCGTAGGCTGTCTCCCTCCACCCTTAAGGTCTATGTGGCCGCAATATCTGCCTACCACGGTCTCTTGGGGGACAAAAAGGTAAGTCAGCACGACCTGATCATCAGGTTCCTGAGGGGGGCGAGGAGACTGAATCCTCCTCGCTCTCCTCTTGTACCCTCTTGGGACCTTGCAAGAGTTCTAAACGCTCTGCAGGGGCCTCCCTTTGAGCCTTTGCGGTCGGTTGATATTAAGTTTCTGTCAATTAAGACGGCTCTGCTGACCGCATTGGCCTCGTTCAAGAGGGTCGGGGACCTGCAGGCTTTTTCGGTTGACGAAGCGTGCCTGGAATTCGGGCCGGCTAACTCTCACGTGATCCTGAGACCCCGGCCTGGGTATGTGCCCAAGGTTCCCACCACTCCGTTCAAGGACCAGGTGGTGAACCTGCAAGCGCTGCCTTTGGAGGAGGCAGACCCAGCTTTGGCATTGCTCTGTCCAGTACGCGCGCCCTCCGCGCCTATGTAGACAGCACGCAGTGTTTCAGGACCTTAGACCAGCTCTTTGTCTGTTATGGTGGAGAGCGGAAGGGAAGAGCTCTCTCAAAGCAAAGGCTGTCTCACTGGATAGTGGACACCATTGTTTTGGCTTACCAGCAGCAAGGTCAACCATGTCCCCTTGGGGTCAGGGCACACTCCACTCGGAGTGTGGCCTCCTCTTGGGCTTTAGCGCATGGCGCCTCGCTAACAGACATCTGCAGAGCTGCAGGCTGGGCGACACCAAACACATTCGCCAGATTCTACAATCTCCGAGTGGAGCCAGTGTCCAGCTATGTACTCGCCCCCCCGAGGGGCCGGTAATGGGCCAGGCTCAGGTAACATCGCTTGCTCGCCATTCCACTCCTCAGACTGGATACGTGCGATATTTTTCCTCAGGTGAGTTTCCCCGAGAGCCCTGAGTTCCTCCAGCGCGCTTACACCGATACCTGTGTGTCTGCCCTCTTACGAGCCCAGACCCTCGTGTCCGGACAGGTGCCCCGTGTGCATGGTTCCCCTCCGGCGACCCCCACACGAGTATTTCCACCGTCAGCCTCCTCAGCGAGCAGGTGTCTTTCCCTTGGCAAGTCCCTGCCACCCCTAGGGTTAAAACGTACGTTCCGTTGCCACTTCAGCTGTGCTACCTGGAACGCGGGAGTTCAGTCTTGGCTCCTCAAGCAGGTAACATAATGCGATATTGCCACGTACTTCCTTATATACTCACGCGGTGAGGCGGAGTTACGTATGCAAATTCCGCATGCCCTCTGGCATTAGCACGCCATTGGGCGTTTTCTCTATGCTCGAAGATGATAGGCTTCTAGGCGAAACCCCCATTCGTTAGTCACTAACGTACGTCTCCGTTCCCTCCTCAGGGAACGAGGGTTACATCCGTAACCGAGACGTTCTTTGTGTCAGGACACAGTATGTGTATTGACTCGTGCAATGACACGTGCAAATGATGAACTGTGGGATCAAAAAGAGAGCCAATCTGATAAAGTCTGTACTAATTTGTTTTTGCCTCATTTGTCTGCCTTGTCTTTGCAGAGGAATTGGGAAAAGAGCAGCGAAGGGACTCGTCATTAGATGAACTCTTCCAGAGTGCTGTTCTTCCAGCAGAAGAGTGTAACATTGCCCGTGGATATTTTGTTCACAATGATGTGTTGTTGAGAAAGTGGATTACTCACAAGGATTTCATTGGAGAGCCTGTTTTTCAAGTAGTGGTTCCATCTAAGTTTCGACAGATGATGATTGAAATTGCGTATGATCAATCAGGTCACCAGGGAGTGCGTAAGACTTACGATGGGTTGTTGCGATATTTTTTTTGGCCACGCTTAAAACGAGACATCTCTGCTTACATTAAGACATGTAAAACCTGGCAATTAACGAGTATTTGAAACCAATTGAAACCTGCTCCTTTGAAACCAATTGCAGCCACTGGTGAACCTTTTGAACATCTTATTGTTGATTGTGTTGGGCCACTTCCTCGCTCGAAGTCCGGTAGCACTTATTTGTTCACAGTGATGTGTTTGAACACACGAGTTCCTGCGGCATATCCACTGCGTACTATTACGTCTCGTTCTGTTGTGAAAGCTTTAACCCAATTTATTTTGGTTTTTGGAATTCCAAAAATCGTCCAAAGTGATCAGGGTTCAAGTAAGTAAGTAAGTAAGTAAGTAAGTAAGCTTTATTTCTATAGCACTTTTCACAGACATAAAGGTCACAAAGTGCTTCACAAAATTAAAATATACACCTAAAAGATATACACAAACACATAACATACAAATATACATATATACACGAAAACATACAAAACCATAATTGCTAATTAAATGCTTGTCTAAAAAGATGCGTCTTAAGGTGTTTTTTAAAAGCTTCCACAGAGTCCAAAGCTCTCAAGGCTATTGGAAGAGAGTTCCAGAGCCTTGGAGCCACCACACAGAAGGCTCGGTCACCTCTTGTTTTAAAACGTGTTCTAGGAACAGTTAAAAGGTCTTGGCCTGAAGACCTCAAAGAACGACCAGAAATGTATACATGCAGTATATCCTGGATATAAGAGGGAGCTTGATCATGCAAGGCTCTGTAAGTAATGGTTAAAATTTTAAACTGTACTCTAAAACTAATTGGAAGCCAATGTAGAGCCTTAAGTAAAGGTGTAATATGTGTTCTCCTGTTGGTTTTATTCAAAAGTCTTGCAGCTGCATTCTGTACCACTTGCAATTTGTCCATGGAGGATTTGTTTAAACAAGTGTACAAAACATTGCAAAAGTCAAGACGAGAAGAAATAAAAGCGTGAATAAGCATCTCCATCTCTTTTTTTGAAACCACTGATCTAATCTTAGCGATGTTCCTGAGATGGAAAAAACAGGAACGAACCACAGATTTAACATGACTGCTAAAACACATCGATTTTTCAAAAATGACACCCAAATTTCGCACAACATTACAGTCCGAGGATGATATAGCCCCAATTGCCTGCCTAATCCTAGGAATAATGTTGTCTGGTGCAAAAATCAGCACCTCAGTTTTGTCTGGATTTAGTTGCAGAAAGTTGTCTGTCATCCAATTTTTAATGGAGGCTAAGCAATTGTGCAACAAGGACAGTTTGTCCAACCTATCAGGGCTAAAAAGATAAATATAGTTGAATATCATCAGCATAACAATGGTATGATATTTCTCCAAAGCTACCAATAATCTGCCCAAGAGGAAGCATATACAGGCTGAACAACAGCGGGCCAAGCACCGAACCTTGGGGCACACCACAGGACAAAGGAGCAGAGTCTGACATATATGTTCCTACGGACACAGAGAAACTCCTGTCTGAAAGATAGGAGGAAAACCAATCCAGAGCTGATCCAGTAATGCCAACGGTTGTTTTCAGTCTATCAATCAAAGTGCAGTGATCCACAGTATCAAACGCTGCACTAAGATCTAATAGAACCAGCACAGAGCATTTACCCCCATCAGCAGCCATCAAAATATCATTTGAAACCCTAAGAAGGGCAGTCTCAGTTGAATGGTTTTTTCGAAAACCAGATTGAAACTTATCAAAGATATTATGAGAATCCAAAACATTATTTAGCTGGTTCGCAACAACCTTTTCTAAAATTTTAGAAAAAAAAGGCAATTTAGAAATAGGCCTGTAGTTTTTAAATGAAGCTGCATCTAGATTGTTCTTTTTCAAGATAGGCTGAACAACAGCATGCTTAAAGCAGCTAGGAACCTGGCCTAGCTGAAGAGACAGGTTTAAAATTGAAACCAAACATGGGCCAAGATGATTTATGGATTTTAAAAATAAAGTAGTAGGTAAAATATCAACCGGGCTTTGAGATGGTCTCATCGTGCCCACTAATTTAATGATGTCATTCAGGGTAATAGGGCAGAAAGAGTCCAATATTGAAGGTCTGTGATCTTTAACTATATGATGGTTACCTGATGGAACCAAGCCTGCCCTGACAGCTCTAACCTTGTCTACAAAATGAAACAAAAAGTGATTGCAATCAACATTTGAAAACACAGGGACAATACATGCAGCAGGAGAAACAATGTTGTTAATAGTTTCAAATAGAGCCTTTGGATTCCTTTTACAGGCAGAAATCAGATTAGTAAAATAAGAGGCTCTAGCCTCTTTAATCATTTCGTGTAAGTCCATAAAGAGCTCTTTAAGGTACAAGCGGTGAACGTGTAGCTGAGTCGCTTTCCATAAGCGCTCAGTTCTCCGACAAACACGTCTTAAGCTGCGAATGGCATCATTCATCCATGGTGATGTATTGACAGATGAAATTTCTCTAACTTTAAAAGGTGCCACTTTGTCCAACAACACAGTACAGTGATCATTAAAAGCCTGTGCACAAGTGTCTACATCATTCGAAATAAGAACCTGAGTTGAGTCAAATGCGGCTGAAAATTTCTCAACAGTACGCTGGTTAATCAAACGTGAACAGGACTCTCGTTTAGCAGTGAGAGAATCCTCATCACACATAAGATCAAAAAAGATGCCGTTGTGATCACTAATAAGTACATCTTCGATACAGACATTATTAATATTTACACCATAAGAAAAGACTAGATCGAGCGTATGTCCCTTGTTGTGCGTAGGGCCAAAAACATGTTGAGTGAAGTTAAAAGATTCAGTAATATTTACAAATTCAGAAGCATTTTTACAAGTATCATCATCCACATGGATATTAAAATCGCCAACAATAATCACTCTATTCAGCTTAATAATAGATGATAGGAAGTCAGAAAAATCAACAAGAAAAGAGGCCGCTGGCCCAGGTGGCCGGTAAACTAGGATACAATAAAATGAATTCGAGCGACCCACCTTAGTCATCTGTAGTTCAAAAGAAGAGTACGTGTCAGCGCTTACTGACTGGCAGATAAAACGTTTTTTAAAAACCACAGCAAGACCTCCACCCCGACCTGTGAGTCTTGGCGTGCTGATCAAATTACAGTCCATAGGACAAAGTTCATTTAAGTGATAGTATTCCATATTCCGTTGCCAAGTCTCCGTAAGCAACATGAAGTCCATGCTTTTGGAGGTAAATAAATCGCTGAGCAGAAGAGACTTGTTTGCAATTGAACGGGCATTTATCAGACCCATCCTGAGTGATGCAGGAACACCCGAAAGAGAGAAATCTGCTGGTGGCAGCGGCCTCAGATGCACCAAACGCACACCACGACCAGAGGTAGAGTTTCTCTGGTACACCGGAACGCGAGCGATGGGGACATCAGGGAAGACAGAATAAAGACACGAAGGTCTGTAGTCGCAGTCCAAGATCCCCAATTTAAAGAGACTTTTCAGTTGAATCTGTCTCCCTGACCTTTTTCCGCGCTTTCTCCGCCGTCTATTTGTAGGTCGTATTAAGCCCTCTTCATGCCGCATACAGACAGCAGTTCCAGTCGGACGTGTGAACGGGGCTGCAAACTTGTCAATACCACTCCAGATATATCCGTCACAGCACTCTACCATGGAAGATCGGATTAACAGCAATGTTTGGCGATCATACACCCATGCAGTAGACACAACTTTTGCTGACAGATTTAGTAGCAATATAGCGCAGAAAACAAACAAAATGAGTCGGGACGAACAACCAGCCACAGAGGCAAAGCCAAACACAGGCGCCATCTTGCGTGCACAAAGCGTCAACCCTTCTCATCTCTTCCAGCAAGTGTTAGCAGCTGCACATTAACCATAATCAATCTACTTCGTA
This sequence comes from Gobio occitaniae, assembly GCA_033150135.1. Taxonomy (NCBI): domain Eukaryota; kingdom Metazoa; phylum Chordata; class Actinopteri; order Cypriniformes; family Gobionidae; genus Gobio; species Gobio occitaniae. The sequence goes on along the minus strand of JARQWZ010004072.1, from coordinate 113,438 downwards.
TCATGCACAAAGTGAAGGTGCGTTGGAGAGGTTCCATCAGTCTTCTCCGTGCGTACTGTATGCAGTTGGATAGAGATTGGGAAGAGGGTTTACCATGAATGATGCTAGCCGCACACAAAGTAGTACAGGAAAGTATGGGTTTTAGCCCTAATGACTTGGTCTTTGGCCATAAAGTTTGTGGACTTTTGTCTGTGTTTCAGGAGTTTGGTAAAGCTCCAGAGCCTCCTAAGAATTTGCCGTCATACATATTGGGTTTTAAAAACAGACTGATTCAGGCTAGAGAACTAGCAAAAGTAAACTCGAAAAACATCAGAAAAACATGAAGCGATTGTATGATCGTACAGTTGAGCATGTGAGTAATGTGAGTTTAGTGGATGAGGAAGAGGAGACCATGTCGCCTGATGATTGGGTGTCTCGTGGTCGATTGAATAATTCAGAGTCATTGCAGAACTTAGAGTTTAGTCTCCGTCATTTATCTCCTGTAAGATGCCAGGACTTATGTGATTTGTTGCATAGTTTTCCTGAATTGTTTGGTGACACGCCGTCTCATACTGATTGGGTGGAACATGACATTGATGTGGGGGACACAAAACCTATTAAACAACGTTTTAATCGTGTTGCGCCTGAGAAAAGAGAAGTGATGAGGAAGGAAATTGAGTGTATGCAGGATCACAATATTGTAGTACCTTCGTTCTCGGATTGGGCTTCTCCATGTATTTTAGTTGGAAAGTTATGAGATTTTGTACAGATTTTCGTAAAGTTAATAGCTTAACAAAACCAGATTGTTTTCCTTTGCCCCACATTGAAGACTGCGTAGACATGGTCGGGTCAGCTAAGTTCATCAGTAAGTTTGACTTGCTGAATGGTTACTGGCAAGTGCCTTTAACCAAGAGAGCACAAGAAATCTCATCTTTTGTTACCCCATCAGGGCTATATTCTAACCAGGTCATGAGTTTTGGCCTGCGAAATGCTCCGGCGACCTTTCAACGCCTCATGAACCAAGTAATTTCGGGACTTGAGGGTTGTGCTGTCTATTTAGATGATTTGGTTGTTTTTGTGATAGTTGGGAGACTCACTTAAAGCGCCTTTATTCAGTGTTAAAATGTTTGTCAGATGCGCAGCTTACAGTGAACTTGGCCAAATGCGAGTTTTCAAAGGCCACCGTGACATATCTCGGTAAGGTGGTGGGGAATGGCAAAGTGCGGCCGATTCAGGCTAAAGTGCAAGCCATTCAGAACTTTCCTTCTCCGACAACAAAGAAAGAGCTCATGAGGTTTTTAGGGTTGGTTGGATACTAACAGAGCAAATCTCTCCCGTGAACTGCCAAAAAACAGACAGCAAGTTACATGTCCCACCAGAGACAGTAAAATACTGGACCACTGTTACACAACAATAAGGAATGCATATCACTCCGTCCCACGGGCAGCTTTGGGGCTCTCTGATCACTGTGTGGTTCATCTTATACCGACATACACACAGAAACTGAAATCAGCAAAACCGGTAATAAGGACTGTAAAAAGATGGACTAATGAAGCAGAGCTGGACTTCCAAGCCTGCTTCGATTGCACTGATTGGACTGTTTTTGAAGCTGCTACCACTGATCTGGATGAGCTCACAGATTCTGTAACATCGTACATCAGTTTCTGTGAGGATACATGCATTCCTACCAGGACATTCTTATCATTCACTAATGATAAACCATGGTTTACTGGGAAACTCAAACAGCTCCGTCATGCCAAAGAGGATAAAGTCTTGTATAACCAGGCAAGAAACAGACTGACAAAGGAGATCAGAGTTGCTAAAAGAAGCTACTCTGAAAAGCTGGAAACCAGTTTTCAGCAAACGACCCGGCTTTAGTCTGGACAGGCCTGAGGAACATTACCAACTACAAGTCAACTCCATTATATCCTTCAACATCTCCACAGACCTGGGACTTATGCAAGGATCTTATTTGTGGACTTCAGTTCAGCCTTCAATACCATCATGCCTGATCTTCTCTCAGCTAAACTGACCCAGCTCTCCATGCCATCCTCAATCTGTCAGTGGATCTCCAGCTTCCTGACAGACCGACAACAGCTTGTGAGACTGGGGAAACTCACATCCAGGACTCTCACTACCAGCACTGGCGCCCCAGGGGTGTGTTCTCTCCCCACTGCTCTTCTACCTGTACACCAATGACTGCTCTTCTAAAGACCCCTCTGTGAAGCTCCTGAAATTTGCAGACGACACCACTGTCATCGGCCTCATCCAGGACGGAGAGGAGTCTGCTTACAGACTGGAGGTTGAACAGCTGGCCGTCTGGTGCAGTTATAACAACCTTGAGCTCAACACGCTCAAAACGGTGGAGATGATAGTGGACTTCAGGAGGAACAGCCCAGCTCTCCCCCCACTCACCATCATGAACAGCACTGTGGAAGCAGTGGAGTCATTCAGGTTCCTGGGCACTACCATCTCTCAGGACCTGAAGTGGGACAATCACATTGACTCAAGGCCCAGAAGAGACTGTACTTCCTTCTCCTCGGCTGTCATTGAGTCTGTCTTATGCACTTCCATCACTGTCTGGTTTGGTTCAGCTACCAAAACTGACATCAGGAGACTACAACGTACAATCCGGACTGCGGAGAGGATTATTGGTGCCTCCCTGCCAACCCTCCAGGACCTGTACTCTTCCAGAGTGAGGAAGAGAGCAGGAAAAATCATCATAGACTCCACTCACCCTGGACACCTCTTGTTTGAACTGTTACCATCAGGACGGCGACTCCGATCACTGGCCACTAAAACATTTAGGCACAGGAGCAGTTTCTTCCCACAGGCCATTTCCCTCTTGAACAGTTAAAATACACTGGAAGCTTCAGGACCAAGAAAAATTCCTTGTGTGTGCAAGCACACTTGGCAATAAAGCTCTTTCTGATTAGCAATAATAATAATCAAAATTATTATTAGTCATATTAATCTTAGTGGTGGGCATAGATACATTTTTTTAATCTAGATTAAAATGGCTCATTTTAATTCTGCCGAAGGTATTCAGAATGTGTGTGCTCAAACACTGTTCCTGTGAGCTGGTTACGACTGTGTTTACGTTAAAACTCACCAAGATGGGCATTGAGACATTTTTGAGTGTATTTGACCATTAATAAGCTCGAAAAAGGAGCTCATTTTTGCACTTGTATGTCAGAGGCGGCTATATTACGGTATGTATGTGTGCGCTTCAGATGAGAGCGTGAAATCTGCGGGAATTAGTAGAATTAACGTTATGTGCAACCCTGCGCGAAATTCAGACCGGTCTAGACATGTGCCGATAAACGGTAATACGATATTCCGCAATAAAGAACATGCACAATATTGTTATCGTGGGCACTTCAAAATACCGTGAATAATTATTTATTACGAATTATTCAGATTTTTAGAATGCATTTTAAGAATACTTTACCCATCAACCGTTTAAAATAAACAACACGTCAAAGAGAAGCGCACTGATGTAAACAAACCGTGCATGAGCCGAGCACATGGCGGAACGAGTGACGCTGAAGTGCACGTTCACTCTCTGACAGCAGAGGGCGCTGACGGAGCAGCAGAAATGCAGCCGTTTCCCCGGTACTTCTGTAAAAATGTAGCTATTCATTCTTTGTTAATGTTAATGCATTAACTGGTGAGACATTATTGTAATGTGTTACCTATTGTTCTTTATAATACTTTTGCACTTCTGTTTTAAATATTTGTTTACTTTATACATTTTTGTGTATTGCTTTATTGTATTTAAATGTTTGGTTCTTTTGTTATTAGAAAGTTATTAAACCTGTTATAGTATGACAACACTTTTTTTGCAACTTATTTCAATATCGTGATAATACCGTATACAGTGATAAAAGCTTCAGCAATTAATCGCAACATGAAAATTTGATACCGGCAAATGCCTAGACCGGTCACACCAATACTAACAAAAGTCCAGCAGAACACCCGTTCGCAATGTTCAGAGGATTAAACGGACTGAATGAGAGGAGGTGGGTGCGTGTCAACTCACTGTCGGTCAGAGAGGAAAGGAGAGCGCAGCTGATATCGATACTGTACAAAATGAGTATCGTATCGTTTCAGCTATTTCAGTATCGATACATAGCAAAATATCTATATTTTTGTCAACACTAGTAGGCATACACACAGGTTCGAAGACTCGTTCTCTCGCCCTCTACAGTGCAATTCGGCTAGGTGTACATCCGCGCTAAAATATCAAGGTGAAAGTCATCATAGCTTGCGTAGTATAGACCCAGCTCCCCACCCAACTTTGAGAATAGATTAACGGCGATATTTTTTTATCGCCCGATAAGAGTCTCACGTTAACGCAGCATGTGTTCTGTGTAATTCGGTGTTATAGTTTGTTCAAGAGCGAAAGAGAACTGGATTCTGTCTGTGCTCATGATGCTGGCACGTAACTCACACCACTCAACCTAGTTGACAATGCGTATCATATGCAAGTAAAAAGTCATTTTGGCGTATAAATCGCACAATAAATACAATTCGTGTTATAGATCGCATTTCATGAGAACGTGTTGATCTATTATAAAACTGCCATTAAAAACTGGAAAGACAGCCAAAACTAACAACTCTGCAGCGAGTCATGGACGTAAGGGCAGAGCACGTTTAGATATCCTTTCTAGTCTATATTTCCATCTTGTAATGCCACAGTGTTGGGATATTATTTTTAATATAAATGATTTGTAATAGAGCAGACACTTTGAGGTTTTAATGGGTTATGTTATAGCCCTGCTTTTTTATGAATTATATGTATTGACTGCTTGATCATTTCACCGTATTCACTGCCATGCGAGCCGCAAATTAAGCTGGGCAAGCCGCAGGAATGAGCAACACTGCATTATACAGTCTATTATTATCTACTATCGATCGCCACTTACACTAAATCTAATAAAATCAGTAATTCTCGCAGTTGTTTTTTTGTATTTTTTGTATTGACATTTTAATCAGGTCCTTGTCTGGCCGGGCAAGTACAATTACCCTTCACTCGCCCCTTCAAAAAAAAAATCCACTTATCCTGGACTAATTGACAAGAGACTAAAAGAAGTTGTCTGACAAAATCACAATACCAGAGGTGGACAGTAACAAAGTACATTTACTTGAGTACTGTACTTAAGTACACTTTTTGAGTATCTGTACTTTAAGTAAGTATTATATTTTGTGGAAACTTATGACTTTAACTTCACTTCATTTGAAAGACAAATATCGTACTTTTCACTTCACTACATTTCTATCAAGGTCCTCGAAGTCGAAAGTCGTTTTTGCAGACAGCCTATCGGTAATGACTCTTGAAGTTCACACTTAGAAAGTTTCAGTTTTCTGAAAAGATTAAAAATTTGTTTTGTTTTAAATGTTTGCCTAAAATTAACTATATCACAGCTTTCAAAAACTTATCAAAACATTTGTAATGCCATTTAAGGCCTTAATTTACGCAGAATCCATTTAATGACTTTTAATGCTTTTAAATGCCCCGCGGATACCCTGTTTAGGCAGGTGCACGATCAGATAAAGCACTTCAATAAAGAATAAACAAAGAGGACACACTGCCACTCTTACTCCTAAAATTACATTTGATAAAATAAGCAACATTTCAACCTGAAGGTCTTCGTCAGGCAAACAACAAGTTAACCGCAAGGGACAATTTATATCAGCATGATCCATCACACCTGACATAATTATTCAAATCCAATAACTCACTCACAATAAACAGAAAAGTACAAAATAGTCACCAATAGACGTGCACAAGCTACCATGGAAGGTTTGGCCATTTCTTCAACGCTTCTCATCCACTAGATGGTGTGAGGATTGTTAATGTAAACTTAGTAGAAAGTAGATATTGGGGTTAATATGGTCTCATAATATTGGATCTTCTCAGTTTGAAGCAGCATTAGTGTTTGTCAAGTCATGTGATCTCAACATGTCTGTCCACATGAGGCGACCCACTCCATGTCAAATAAAACTGCTTTAAAGGGATAATTCACCCAAAAATGAAACTTCTGTCATCATTTACTCACCCTCAAGTTGTTCCAAACCTGTATGAGTTTCTTTGTTCTGCTGAACACAAAAGAAGATATTTAGAAGAACGTTTGTAACAAAGCAGAGAGAGCAACAATTGACTACCATAGTAGGGGGAAAAATACTATGGTAGTCAATGGTTGCTCTCTCTGCTTTGTTACAAACGTTCTTCAAAATATCTTCTTTTGTGTTCAGCAGAACAAAGAAACTCATACAGGTTTGGAACAACTTGAGGGGGAGTAAATGATGAGAGATTTAACATTTTTGGGTGAACGAACCCTTTAAATCAAGACACTTCAAAAATATAATTAATTTCTGTAGAGCTGGAGATTTTAATAAGGATCAACTGATTGAGTTCAGCTTTGAGAATGAAACCAACCTGTTTGTTCCTCAGTTTCTTCATGTTTCACTCTCACTGTTTCTTCAATCTTCACGTCTTCTCTCTCCTCTTTCTCTGTTTGTTCCTCAGTTTCTTCATGTTTCACTCTCAATGTTTCTTCAATCTTCACGTCTTCACTCTCCTCTTTCTCTGTTTGTTCCTCAGTTTCTTCATGTTTCACTCTCAATGTTTCTTCAATCTTCATGTCTTCTCTCTCCTCTTTCTCTGTTTGTTCCTCAGTCTCTTCATGTTTCACTCTCAATGTTTCTTCAATCTTTATGTCTTCTCTCTCCTCTTTAATGAACTCCATCTTTATGTAGACGTGGATCTCAGTCGCTTCAGCAGGAGTTTTTCTGTGTTTGAACACTCTGTCCTGTTTAAGATGAGAATAATTAACATAAAGAAAAATGAATCCCTTAATCTCTGAGTGTGTCTCAATGAGCTCTAGTTCAGTCGTCCAGTTAATGGAACTAATTGACCTGGGGTCTGCTCTTCATACATCACTAACTCGGTTATTAAAAGAGTTCCTTACTGAACCAGGGGCAATAATGATTATGGGATGGCTTGATGCAGCGCATGAGATGCAGAGAACTTGATCATTTGTTGTGAATCAATCTATCAATCATTGTAGCTATTTAATGATTTGTAGCTATTTATTTAATTATTTATTTCACTTGTTCTCCCGTCTTGATTCAAATAATGACTTTATGTTCTTTATAGCAGATTTCATAATGAAATCGAGATAGAAATGGAGCGCTTCGAGTCACTGAATCATTTGTTGTGAATCAATCGGTTCAATTGACTCTGAGAGTCTAAAGCTCCGGTTCTCTCTCCAGAGACTGAACTCATGTTTGAACTGATTCATGATAAAGAGAGAAATGAGCCGCTCCTTCTGTTACTCATGAGTTTATTCTGTTACTTTACTCACACAGCGCTGATAAATGTTAGATAAATCACTGAATCATTAGTTGTGAATCAATCGGTTCAATTGACTCTGAGAGTCTAAAGCTCCGGTTCTCTCTCCAGAGACTGAACTCATGTTTGAACTGATTCACGATAAAGAGAGAAATGAGCCGCTCCTTCTGTTACTCATGAGTTTATTCTGTTAAGGCCAATTTATACTTCTGCGTCGAGTGCACGCAGAGGGTACGGCGTACCCTAAGCATAGACGCGTTGGATACGCCGTACCCTACGCCGTACCTTACGCCGTAGCCTGACGCGCACCTCTCCAAAAATGTAACAACGCGTCAATTCTACGCGGACCGCAAGCGCTGTGATTGGTCTGCCAGAACCCTTCCCTCAGGTCAATAAATAAATAAAAAATCTGCGATAGGAGTGTGTGTGTGTGTGTGTGTCCAGAAATTGGATGATAGTTCCTTACGTCTGCTATAACACAATATTTTGCAGTCCAGCGATTCTTTATGGTAGTAAATAAATACATAGATCCGCTGAATAGTTTATTTATTTTCTCATTAAAACCAAAGATGTTAATCAGTAATTGTATATCAAGAACAGGGACACATTAGGGCAGGCACGTGCAGAGGGGGGGGGCTTTGGGTGCTCGAGCCCCTGCCCTTTTTCAAAATGAATCAAAAGTGCCCCTCTCAGACAAATATCAATGATAATATCGTGGTCAATAAAACGAAATAAATGTAATTATTATAACATGACAATGTATACAATGGTAACGAACGGCTCAAAAGTCACAATTCACCAATGCCCGTTTGTCATGTATATACGCCAACCAATCGTGATCTGGCAAAGCAAGTTCAAATTCCATTGGGCGATGTGAAACGGTAATTTTCTGTTCTTATTCAGAAATCGGTTGAAAATGACACGGACAGACGAACTAACGTTTGTGGAACGATTTCCTGCGGTTTGTCTCATTTTATAAATTGCATCACTGACAAAATGGATTTTAACAAACAAATCCCTGCACAAAACCATGCAGCAGCAGCAAAAGTCGCATTAATGGTAAGTGTTAAATTCACTTGTATTTATGTATATTGATACACCGTTTACTATTTCATGAAACTATCAAAGTTAACAAACCCCTCGTGCCACCGGCTCCTACAGGCCTATTATGTGAAGTGTAGGCTGGCGAAATGGTGACGTGAAAGGACTTTATTATATTACCATTTTTGAATATTATGCAGCATTATGAAAGTCTCTTATGTTCATCAAGCCTGCATTTATTTGATAAAAAACAGCAATATTGCGAAATATATTAAAATAATGGTTTTCTATTTTAAAATAATTTAAAATATAATTTATTCCTGTGATCACAGCTGTATTTTCAGCATCATTACTCCACTCTTCAGTGTCTCATGATCATTCAGAAATCATTCTAATATGAGGATTTAATGTCAATGATGGAAACTGTGATACTATTTTCAAGATTCTTTTATTAATAAAAAGTTACAAAGAACATAATGTAATAAAATTTCACAATATTAGGCTACTGTTTTTTTCTGTATTTTTGATTAAATAAATGCAGGCTTGATGAGCATAAGGATATGTATATATATATTTACATATTGCCCCTTTTTTACATTTGAGCCCCTGTCCCTGAAGAACTCTCTGCACGGCCCTGCATTAGGCTACATTTCGTGAATGAAGTCTCCGCAACAGCAATCGATTGCTCGAGCCACCGATACTGAAAACAGCGGCCACCAGCTCCGCATGATTTCACAAACACATTCCAGCGCCAGATCGCCTTATTTAACTTTACTAATCAACTAGAGATGCTTAATTTGTATTAGATACAACACCTCAAGCTGCAAGAAAAGCCGCTCTCTCACTGCTGCTGATACTCCGACATGAATGTACAGATTCTACACAACAAGCTGCTTCTTCTTCGGCTGTTCTCTTGGTTACACCAACATGCCCGAGGACACTGCCTCCTAGCGTTTGCATGTGTAATTGCACATTGACGCAGACAACAGCGCAGAAGTATAAATGCTCACGACGGCGTCGGCTACGCGCGTAGCATACGGCGTACACTACGGCGTACACTCGACGCAGAAGTATAAATTGGCCTTTACTTTACTCACACAACGCTGAATCATTTGTTGTGAATCAATCGGTTCAATTGACTCGGAGAGTCTAAAGCTCCGGTTCTCTCTCCAGAGACTGAACTCATGTTTGAACTGATTCACGATAAAGAGAGAAATGAGCCGCTCCTTCTGTTACTCATGAGTTTATTCTGTTACTTTACTCACACAGCGCTGATAAATGTTAGAGAAAGCAATGCAGTGTTACACTTAATAATACAACATTCATTATTTTACTTTAAACGCTTAAAACACAAACCTTTCTTCAGCAGATGCAGGAGCGCGGCGCGGCCTTATGACGTCACACGTAGATGCCAAAATAAAAGTCCCGATCATAAACTGTTGTCTAAAATCACATGCTGCGTCCCAATTCGCATACTATCCGTACTAAATAGTATTCGAAAAAAGAATTAGTATGTCCCAAATCTTAGTATGTTGAAAAAAGTATTCCAAAGATTCCCGGATGGTTTACTATTTCCGGTCAGAATCCGAAGTGCAGATCGATGCGCACTCTAACGGCTGATATTGCCCACAACCCATTGCGAGATGGACGAGGATTCGATTAGAACTACAAACGCGGATAAAAAGTGTTTAAAAAACTACAAACATGACGGTTACGCGAGTCTGACGGTTAAGTGGAGAGGATTAGATAAAGTGGTTTGAGTGAGTAATTATCAGTATTTAACCTGATGAAAAGATATTTATTCAATATTATCCACATTATATTTCTCCTTAAGCAGCATTGAGAACGTTTGTAATGATACGTTTGGCCATTAACTTTGCAAACACATGAGAGGAGTCTCTGCATTAAAGACCCACGAAAGGCAGATCAACAAGCGACTACATTTCTCTCCGATACGGTAGGAAATTAAATTGAAAGTGGGGGATTTGAACTGTGACGATGATTGACAGGGCAGTTTAAACGGTGCCGGGACGCACGTAACAGAGTCCGTTAAAGATGACGAAGTAGTATGTCCCAAAGCTTGCATACTCTTCTGCTACACACTCAAAAGTATGTACTTTTTCTTCACAAAAAGAGTACATACTTTTAGGACGTAGTATAAGTAGGCGAATTGGGACGCAGCCACAGACGTGCATAGAAATTTCTTCTTCTTCTTCTTCTTCTTCTTGTTTTACGGCGGATCGCAAACAAATACGTGCATTACCGCCACCTATAGCAGAAATGGACCATTGACACTTCCTCTATCTCTATAACCAACATAAATTCCCTTTATTTACCCGCATAGAGACATCATCGAATTTCATCCGGCGCTGCGTGTTCAGCTCCTCCGTCCACTCTCAGCCCCCATGACAGGAAAAAATAAAAAAATAAAAATAAAAACACCTATTTTAAATACGCTTATTTAACCCAGTACTACCCAAATAATCTACCAATAAATTTATTATATTCCTATCTGATTTTAATACATTTTGAATATTCAACTTAACTCCTATATTATTTAATTCCTCCTTCAACTCTTTCCTTTCAACCATATATCTGGTTGAATCTTTGTTTGATCTACTAAGATGGCGGCGCGAGTAGTTCGCGAGGCTCTGGGTCTCTCCAGATTCTGCAATTTTGCGGTATTTTTCCTGCTCATCTCGGGTCTGTTCGTTCAGAATAGTTGTGCCTTAACATCGTACACCCGTGGTGAGATTTTGGATATTGGTTTGCGAATTTCCGACAGTTTTATGGACAATCTTCGACTCCTTCCTGAGATCGCTAGGACACCCGAGGCTATGCACTCTACCCGGCCGGGCGGAAGTGCTCGCAGGCGGCGCCGAGATCGTAAACAAAGGCGGGGAAAACGCGGAGGTCTGAGTGCTAAGCTAAGGCTAAAGCTAAGGCTAACCCCACATCGGCTCTCTTTACCCAGTATTTTCCTTGCCAATGTACGGTCGCTAGTGAACAAAATGGAGGAGATTCGACTCAGCATCACACACAGCAAGAAACTTTTGAACTGTAACGTCCTAATCTTCACGGAAACCTGGCTAAACGGCGGAATACCGGACACCGCTATTGAGCTAGCGGGATGCCACACGCTCCGGGCGGATAGAACATTAGATGGCTCCGGTAAGACCAGAGGTGGTGGATTGTGCATTTACATTAACAAAGCCTGGTGCACAAACTCTGCTATTGTTGGGAGTCATTGTTCAGCTAACCTCGAGTTTCTCATGGTTAAATGTAGACCGTTTTATCTACCGCGGGAGTTCACTTCCACCATTATAACTGCAGCCTATATTCCCCCGGATGCTGATGCCAAGCTTGCTATGAAAGAACTTCATGCAGCCATCAGTAAACAACAGACTGATCACCCGGAAGCTGCTTTTATTGTTGCAGGTGACTTTAATCATTCAAACTTAAAGTCAGTGCTACCCAAGTTTCACCAGCATGTTTCCTGCCACACCAGAGGAAACAAAACCTTAGACCATGTTTACACAAACATGGCTGGCGCTTACGTTGCGACACCCCTCCCCCACCTGGGACAGTCAGACCATATCTCTTTGTTCCTCATCCCCAAATATTCACCCCTCATCAACCGTGTGAAGCCATCAGTGAAAACCATCAAGGTGTGGCCTGCGGGGGTTGATTCCACACTCCAGGAAAGGTTTCTACACACAGACTGGAGTGTGTTTGCTTCTCAAGCCACCAGTGGCGCTCACACGGACATTGACTTCTACACCTCCTCTGTATTGGATCATATCAATACCACCATTGACAGTGTTACAACCCAGAAACAGATCACCACATACCCAAATCAGAAGCCTTGGATGAACAGGGAAGTTCGACTCCTGCTGAAGTCACGCAATACTGCCTTCAGATCAGGAGATGCACAAGCCTACAGTACATCCAGAGCAAACCTGAAGAAGGGCATCAAAAAGGCCAAGCACTGCTACAAGCTAAAGATAGAGGGTCACTTTTCCAACTCTGACCCTCGACGCATGTGGCAGGGCATTCAGGCCATCAGTGACTACAAACCCCCCCACTCCACCCCCGCAGCCACTGATGTCAACTTCCTGAACGAGCTAAACCACTTTTATGCTCGCTTTGAAAGAGACAACAGAGAAACTGCCACCAAGCTCAAACCCTCAGCTGACCCACCAATCACACTCTCCACCACAGATGTCTGCAAGTCACTGAGCCGGATCAGCGCACACAAGGCTGCTGGACCAGACAACATCCCTGGTCGTGTTCTCAGGGCATGTGCGGAGCAGCTCGCTGAGGTTTTTACAGACATTTTCAACCTGTCTCTTGCCCAAGCAGCTGTACCATCATGCTTTAAACGCACCTCCATTGTGCCAGTGCCAAAACACTCTAGCCCGAGGTGCCCTAATGACTACCGCCCTGTAGCACTCACACCCATCGTCATGAAGTGCTTTGAGCGGCTGGTCCTGGAGCACCTAAAAGACTCTCTACCATCCACATTGGACTCACACCAGTTTGCCTACCGCAGCAATAGGAGCACAGAGGATGCCGTTTCCATGGCACTGCACTCTGTGCTCACTCACCTGGACCATAAGAACACTTACGCACGTATGCTGTTTGTTGACTTCAGCTCAGCATTCAACACTGTCATCCCAACCAAGTTAATAGCCAAACTTGGAGACCTGGGCATCAATACCTCAATGTGTAACTGGATTTTGGACTTCCTAACTGACAGACCCCAGAATGTTCGTTCAGGGCTCACCTGCTCCACATCCATCACTCTTAACACTGGTGTACCACAGGGCTGTGTGCTAAGTCCGTTTCTCTACTCCCTCTTCACCTCCGACTGCAAGCCTGTGCATGGATCTAATTCTATCGTCAAGTTTGCGGACGACACTACGGTGATTGGGCTCATCAGCAACAACGATGAGACTGCCTACAGGGAGGAGATCCAGCACCTGGCCACATGGTGCACCGAAAATAACCTGCTCCTCAACACCACCAAAACGAAGGAGCTCATCGTGGACTTCAGGAAGGAGTCAAGAGGCACACACGACACCATCCACATCAATGGAATGGCTGTTGAGCGTGTCTCCAGTTTCAAGTTCCTGGGGATCCACATCTCGGCGGACATGTCGTGGACGACCAACACCTCCAGCCTAGTCAAGAAGGCTCACCAGCGCCTCTTCTTCCTGAGGACACTGAGGAAGAATCAGCTCTCCTCGGCTATCCTGGTGAACTTCTATCGCTGCGCAATAGAAAGCATCCTGACCAACTGTGTAGCAGTGTGGTATGGGAGCTGCTCTGTTGCGGAGCGCAAGGCACTGCAGCGGGTGGTGAAAACTGCCCAGCGCATCACAGGAACTCCACTGCCTGCCATCGAGCACATCCAGAGGAAACGCTGCCTGCATCGAGCTCGCAGCATCCTCAAGGACTCCTCTCACCCAGCCCACAGACTGTTTTCTCTCCTGCCCTCCGGCAGGCGTTTCAGGATCCACCGGACCAGGACCAGCAGACTAAAGAACAGTTTTTTCCCCAGAGCTGTCTCCTTATTGAACTCAAACCCCCGTTGATCCACTTCCCTCATATACTGATAACTCTCCTACCTCACATCTGCCTTCACTTTGTTATTTGCACTACCGACTGTTTATTACAGTAACAACTGTTTACATATGCATTTTGCACTACCATACCGTAACTGGATTATGCTCATTTGCACTGCCGACTGTTTTTACAGTACCAACTGTTTACATTTGTATTTTGCACCGTACTTCTCACTGTAATATGCAATCACTTCCACTGCACTTTTACACTTTTTTTTCGGATAGCTTCTGTCCATAATTTATTGCACTACCTTAATCCACTGCTATATTCCTCATTTTAGCCTAACATATCATTGTATACCTCTAACTGTAAAATTCTGTTTATAGTAATAGCCATCTGTATATTATATTATATTCATAGTACATATCCACCTGTAAATTCTGTTTATAGTAAAAGCCATCTGTATATTATTCACTGTACATATTCACCTGTAAATTCTGTTTATAGTAATAACCATCTCTCTATTTATAGATATATTTATATATACTCAGTACATATCCATGTCCTGCACTTATGCAAACGTTGTATATCCTGCACTTGCTGCTATTGCACTTCTGGTTAGACCTAAACTGCATTTCGTTGCCTTGTACTTGTACTTGTGTAATGACAATAAAGTTGAATCTAATCTAATCTAATCTAATCTCCTACAGTGCATTATTACATGTTCAACTGTTTCACTAACTTCACATAACTCACATAAACCTGTTGGATGCTTACTTATTAAGTGCAATGTGCTATTCAATCTTGTATGCCCCAATCTTAGTCTTGTAATCACATTCTCTTCATTCCTACTCCTACCTGATATTCTTCCCTTACCCACTGTTGACTGTATTTGATGCATATGTCTACCTTTTAGTTCATTGTCCCAAAACTGCTGCCATAATTTCAGAATATTCTTTTTAATAATTGATTTAATTTCTGACCTACTAAATAAAATCTGTATATCTACTATTTCTCGTTCTATTGCCTTTTTTGCTAATGCATCCGCCTCCTCATTACCTCTCAACCCAATGTGAGCTGGAACCCACAAAAACTGTACCTCTAAATTAGCTTGTTTAATTGAATATAATTCTTGAACTATCTCTATTACCATATCCTGTCTTGTTTCTGACTTCATCTCCTTCAAACTTATTAGAGCTGAACTACAATCTGAACATATTACTGCCTTGGATATTTTAACTTCCCTAATCCACCTTATTGCCATAATTATTGCAAACATCTCTCCAGTATACACCGATAAACAATCTGATATCCTTTTATTCTTATACACTTTAACCTTTGGAATAATGAATGCAGAACCCACATGACCAGTTTTTGAATCTTTTGAAGCGTCTGTAAAAATGTGCATATATTCTCCATATCTTGACCCAATATATTCCCTTACATTATATACTTCTGTTTCATATGAACCTTCCTTTTGCCTTTTTTCTAATAAACTTAAATCTACTTCTGGTTGGGGCATGATCCATAATGGTACTCGAGATAAAGGAATTATTGGAGCATATCCAACCTCCTCCAATCTCATATCTCTAACCAATTTCCTTACACTCCATCCAAAACTATTACACTCTCTTTTCTCATATTCCCAACTAGGACTCATTACTTTCCTTGTCGGGTGTTCCTCACTCTGACCTTTTAAATTTGCCCAATAAGATGCCATTAATTGCTGTCTTCTTATATGCAAAGGCATTTCACCCATCTCTACCTGAAGAGCCGAAACTGGAGAAGTTGGATATGCTCCGCAGCAAATTCTTAATGCTTGAGACTGAATTCTCTCTAATTTAATTAAATGAGATTTATTTGCAGAACCATATACAATACAACCATAATCAATTATAGATCTTATCATAGATATATATATATAGTTTTTAAAGCCAATCTATCTGCTCCCCATTCCTGACCTGAAATACATCTCATTACATTCACTACACGCTTACATCTTCCCACCATTTTTTCAACATGCTCTCTCCAAGTTAATCTACTATCAAACCAAACTCCTAGAAATCTTACTATACTTACACGCTCTAATTCTTTTTTGTATAATTTTAACTTAACATCCACATTCCTCCTCATTTTAGAAAAAAGTATTATTTTTGTTTTTTCCACTGAAAACTTAAAACCATTTTCCCCTGACCACTTTTCAACTTCATTTAGCGCACTTTGCAATTTCTTTATGTTATAATCTATATTCTTTCCTCTAAACCAGATAGCCCCATCATCAGCAAACAATGATTTCCCCATACTTCTATCAATCCTTGAGAAAACATCATTAATCATAATAATAAATAAAAGTGGACTTATTACACTGCCCTGAGGTGTACCATTATCAATTGCTCCACTTAAAGATATAGCTCCACCCACCTTTACTCGAATACTTCTTCCAATTAAAAACTCTTTTATCCAATTATACATTCTTCCTTTTATACTCATTTTCTGTAACTTTATTAATAACCCCTCTTTCCACAACATATCATAAGCCTTTTCTATATCAAAGAAAACAGCAAAGACACTCTCCTTATTTATAAATGCCTTTCTTATTTCATCTTCTAAAGATACTATTGGATCCATAGTCCCTCTACCACACCTAAACCCACTTTGATAAGAAAAAAACCATTTAATTTTTTCCAAATGATAATTCAATCTATCAGCTACCATTCTCTCCATTACCTTACATAAATGAGAAGTTAAAGCTATTGGACGATAATTTATAGGATTACTTGGATCTTTCCCAGGCTTTTTAATAGGTATAATTAATGCTTCCTTCCAACTTTGAGGAATTATACCTTCTATCCATATTCTATTATAAAATGTTAAAATCACTTCCATTGATCTTTCACTAAAATGCTTCATCATACAGTAACTAATCCCATCCACTCCTGGAGTAGATTGTTTCATTCTTCTTACTGCACTCTTTAACTCACTCATAGAAAATGGTACATCTAACAAATTATCTTCAGCCTCTTATTTCTTCTTTATATCAGGATATTCCTTCATCACACTCTCCCTCATTTCCCTACTCTGTTCAGTCAAATTTTCTGAACTATTTACTTTTATAAATGCCTTTAAAAACATTTCCACTTTATCTCCATCCTCCACAGCTACTTCTCCCTCCATACTTAAAACTGGATACCCATTACACTTTTGAATCCCTTTCATTTTCTTAATCATACCCCATACTTCCTGTACTGGTGTATTCTTCCCTATTTCATCACAATAAGCCATCCAATACTGTTTTCTGGCTTTCCTTATTATCCTCCTTACCTCAGCTTGTGCTTGTTTATACTCTATTAAATCTTGAAAATTATGTGTTTTCTTAACTATCCTAAATGCTTTCCTTTTCCTTCTAATTGCACTAGTACATTCTTCAGTCCACCATGGAACTATCTTATTCTTCCTACGTCCTTTCCTTTTTGGTATATATTTATTTGCTGCTACTTGAATAGCATAAACAACATCATATCTAATCATTTCTACAGATCTATCTGATTCTATTATAATATTCTTTAATCCCTCTTCACTCAGACTCATGAATTCTTCCCCAATTCGCTTTGTCAAACCTCCAGCTACCAATATTTCCTTGACTCGCCTTACTTCCTCTCACATTTACACTAACAGATATCATTATTGGATAATGATCACTCCCAATAGTATCTTGTCGCATTATTTCCCACTCAGCACTTCCTGCAATTGAATCAGACACCATTGTTAGGTCTAACACAGACTCTTTACCTGTAGCCACATCTATTCTTGTATTACCCCCATCATTCAGACACACCAAATTTCTCCGATCTATCAAATCTTCCACCACCATTCCATTACAATCTGTCACTAAACCTCCCCATAACATGCTCTGTGCATTAAAATCCCCACACCAAATTACCCTATCTTCATTAAGACCCTCTATTTGTTCTAACTCACTCAACACTAATTTCTTACAAGGATTATAAAAGTTTATTACATACTTTATTCCATTCACCCATACCTCTACTACAACATACTCTTGTGTTACACCTTTGCCTAATGATCTATATTGCATGCCTTCCTTAATCAGAGTAATACACCCTCCACCATTTCCCTCTTCTCTATCTCTTCTCTCACTCACATATCCTTTAATAACAAAATCAAATCTAGGTTTAAGCCATGACTCTTGAATACATATCAGATCCGGTTTAACTTCCATCTCATTAATAACACCTTTAAACTCCAATCCATTAGCCACAAGACTTCTCGCATTCCATTGTAAAATTAAAATCATCCTCCTATCCAAACCATGCTTCCTGGCTAGATTGTATCTCACTAATCAGCCCATCCCTAACCATTTCCCATGATATGTCCTTTACTCCCAAGAATCTCTCTGCTGCCTTGACTATAATTTGAATCTTAGTTGTCTTCTTTTCAGTTTGTGCAGTACAATTAATAACTTCAGCTACGAACAACAAGAAATTTACTTTACTTACAATCATTGTCTCTTCTGTGATCCTACCTTCCATCTCTGATATTTCCTCAATTCTCCTCTCTTTTTGCACATCCCTCTCTTTTCCTTTCTCTCTATTCCTTGTATCAACCACTTTAACAGCTTCTGCATATGTTATATTCCTCTTGGCTCTCTCATTCTGTACTTCAATTGCTTTCTTCCTCACCTCACATCCTCCAAACGCAACACTATGCTCCCCTCCACAGTTGCAGCATTTTGGTCCTGCTCCTTCACATTTGCCATAATCATGTTCTCCCCACATCTTGCACATCGTTTCTTAGCTTTACACACCATAGCAACATGCCCGTATTTTTGACAATTATAACATCTTAAATGAGGCAGCACAAAAGGCCTCACTGAATAACTGATAAATCCAAGCTTGACCTTATCTGGCAATATAACTCCTTCAAACCTAAGCTCAACAGAGAGACTCTTCATTCTGTTCCCTTCTCTACTCATAAACAATCGCCTAGCACCAACTATTTTCCCTCCGCTGATGTTACTTTTAAGCTCTTCCATAGTCACTCCCAATGGCACTCCAGATATTACTCCACTTACCCACTGCCTCTGTCCTACAATCTTACTACTCACCACTTCCTGCTTACACATTACTTTAATCTTCATCACTTTCCTTCTTTGCTCTTCACTATTACAAACAATCATCAAATCTCCATTACTTAACACTTTTGCAATCTTAATTTCTCCAACTACTTTCTTCAACTCTTTTGTTAATACAATTGGACTTACCTTTCGCATTCCACCATCCTCTTTAAATTTCAATATTACCTTCAACTCATCCAAATTTACATTCCTCACCTCCTGTTCATTTCCACTCTCCCCTGAACTTCTTACCTCTATCTGATGTTTTTTCTTTCTTTTCTTTGTACCTACATCTTCCCTTATATCTAAATTCCTCTCTTCTCCTGTCTTTCCTAATTCCATTTGATCATCTTCCACATCCGTATCATCAACACTAACTAGTGTCTCTGGTCCATTTCCACTATAATTTTTCTTATATTTTGACATGATCGATTTCGCTGCATTTGCCGCCATCCACCAAACACCTCCGACAAGTCATCAACGTCACTTCCTTCTCCCCCGGTTTCAAATAAAAGTCCTGCTCACTGACGTGTCTAAAATCACAAAAGTGCAGAGAAATTTACATAGAAAAGATATATTAATAAAACTAAGAAAAGATGAAGAAAATCAGAGTTCTATGTATTATTGAAATGCATTTAAAAACACAAGTTAATAATACAGTTCACATTGAGAGATTAAAAAAATATTAAATTACTCTAAATCAAGACACAGTACCCACCTTCAATTTATGCTGTTTGTATATATACAATATAGAAAACATTCATTATAAATTAAATAAATGAGGAAATACCATAACTTCATAAGCAAATAACTGGGTTTCTGTGGGTCCTTAGGCCATAAAAAGTTATAAAAAGTATAACAAACTTAAATGATCGCTTTAATAGGCCTTGAATTTGTGTCTGTAAAAACAGAGGCGCTGTGGTCTGGATATATGCAGATATCTGTAGTTTGAGAGAGTAGAGAGACAGAGCAGTTTAGATTCAACCCTCAAACTAAAGCTTTTTTTCTTATGTCTACTTTATCATGTGTATCGTCATTTATTAGTTTATGTCACGGGATGACTGAGGAAACTGAGGTGAGGACTCAAATGCAGGGAAAAACATGAAATTTAATATAATATAAACATAAATACAAACAAAAACCCACGAGGGGGAAAACATACAACTAAGAAATAACAAAAACTCAAACCGGGAACACAGGGAAAGGAACACGTAGACATCACAATGAACCGACCAGGACTGCAAAACACAAAGGAACTTATAAAGGGGACAAATAAAGCAGGTAACGAGGGAACACAGGTGGGGCAAATTAAACCAATAAGATGATAACAAGGAGGGTGGGAACTAGACAAGGACGGAAAATAACAAACCACCACATGTGCTTCACAAGACAGGACAGACATGTGACATTACCCCCTCCTTAAGGAGCGGCTACCAGACGCTCCACAAGAACAGGGCGGGACCGGGAGGACAAACCAGGGAGGGACAGACCAGGGCGGGGCGGGAGGGACAGACCAGGGCGGGGCGGGAGGGACAGACCAGGGCGGGGCGGGAGGGACAGACCAGGGCGGGGCGGGAGGGACAGACCAAGGCGGGACGGGAGGAACAGACCCGGGCTGGACGGGAGGGACAGACCAGGGCGGGACGGGAGGTACAGACCAGGGCGGGACGGGAGGGACAGACCAGGGCGGGACGGGAGGGACAGACCAGGGCGGGACGGGAGGGACAGACCAGGGCGGGACGGGAGGGACAGACCAGGGCGGGACGGGAGGGACAGACCAGGGCGGGACGGGAGGGACAGACCAGGGCGGGACGGGAGGGACAGACCAGGGCGGGACGGGAGGGACAGACCAGGGCGGGACGGGAGGGACAGACCAGGGCGGGGCGGGCGGGACAGACCAGGGAGGAAAGGGGGAAACAGACCAGGGAGGGAAGGGGAAACAGACCAGGGAGGGAAGGGGGGGACAGACCAGGGAGGGAAGGGGGAAACAGACCAGGGAGGGAAGGGGGAAACAAAAAGTTCAGGCGGCCAGGGCGGCCCGCGGAGTTCAGGCGGCCAGGGCGGCCCGCGGAGTTCAGGCGGCCAGGGCGGCCCGCGGAGTTCAGGCGGCCAGGGCGGCCCGCGGAGTTCAGGCGGCCAGGGCGGCCCGCGGAGTTCAGGCGGCCAGGGCGGCCCGCGGAGTTCAGGCGGCCAGGGCGGCCCGCGGAGTTCAGGCGGCCAGGGCGGCCCGCGGAGTTCAGGCGGCCAGGGCGGCCCGCGGAGTTCAGGCGGCCAGGGCGGCCCGCGGAGTTCGGGAGGCCAGGGCGGAGACGACAGCCCATCTGGCGGCCAGGGCGAGGCAGGCGACCCCTCAGGCGGCCATGGCGGAGATGACAGTTCATCTGGCGGCCAGGGCGGAGCAGACAGTCCCTCTGGCGGCCACGGTGGAGACTTTCCCTCGGGCGGCCAGGGCACTGGAACGGACACCACCGGCTCAGGCACTGGAACGGACACCACCGACTCAGGCACTGGAACGGACACCACCGGCTCAGGAACAGGAACGGACACCACCGGCTCAGGCACTGGAACGGACACCACCGGCTCAGGCACTGGAACGGACACCACCGGCTCAGGCACTGGAACGGACACCACCGGCTCAGGCACTGGAACGGACACCACCGGCTCAGGCACTGGAACGGACACCACCGACTCAGGAACAGGAACGGACACCACCGGCTCAGGCACTGGAACGGACACCACCGGCTCAGGCACTGGAACGGACACCACCGGCTCAGGCACTGGAACAGACACCACCGGCTCAGGCACTGGAACAGACACCACCGGCTCAGGCACTGGAACAGACACCACCGGCTCAGGCACTGGAACAGACACCACCGGCTCAGGCACTGGAACAGACACCACCGGCTCAGGAACAGGAACAGACACCACCGGCTCAGGAACAGGAACAGACACCACCGGCTCAGGCACTGGAACAGGCACCACCGGCTCAGGCACTGGAACAGACACCACCGGCTCAGGAACAGGAACAGGCACCACCGGCTCAGGCACTGGAACAGACACCACCGGCTCAGGAACAGGAACAGGCACCACCGGCTCAGGCACTGGAACAGACACCACCGGCTCAGGAACAGGAACAGGCACCACCGGCTCAGGCACTGGAACAGACACCACCGGCTCAGGAACAGGAACAGGCACCACCGGCTCAGGCACTGGAACAGACACCACCGGCTCAGGAACAGACACTGAAATGGACACAAGCATAGGCACAGACTCAGGAACCGACACTGGCTCCGGCTCAGGAACCGACTCTGGCTCCGGCTCAGGAACCGACTCTGGCTCCGGCTCAGGAACCGACTCTGGCTCCGGCTCAGGAACCGACTCTGGCTCCGGCTCAGGAACCGACTCTGGCTCCGGCTCAGGAACCGACTCTGGCTCCGGCTCAGGAACCGACTCTGGCTCCGGCTCAGGAACCGACTCTGGCTCCGGCTCAGGAACCGACTCTGGCTCCGGCTCAGGAACCGACTCTGGCTCCGGCTCAGGAACCGACTCTGGCTCCGGCTCAGGAACCGACTCTGGCTCCGGCTCAGGAACCGACTCTGGCTCCGGCTCAGGAACCGACTCTGGCTCCGGCTCAGGAACCGACTCTGGCTCCGGCTCAGGAACCGACTCTGGCTCCGGCTCAGGAACCGACTCTGGCTCCGGCTCAGGAACCGACTCTGGCTCCGGCTCAGGAACCGACTCTGGCTCCGGCTCAGGAACCGGAACAGACACAGACACTGAAGGTCTGAAGGGCGTCTCCAGGATCCGAGCTAGACGCTCTAAATAGCCGATCAGTGCCCCCCCGGCCATGAGAATGGGCATCTCCTTATCTGTCTCCGACTGGGCAGACGTGGCCTGAAGCTCAGTCTCTGGATCGGCAGACGTGACGTGAAGCTCAGTCTCTGGATCGGCAGACGTGACGTGAAGCTCAGTCTCTGGATCGGCAGACGTGACGTGAAGCTCTGTCTCTGGATCAGCAGACGTGTTCCTCCTCCTTCTCCTCCGTCCGCAACGGCGAGATGGAGGTTCAGGAACAGACACTGGCTCCGGCTCTGGAACAGACGACACTGGCTCCGGCTCTGGAACAGACACCACCGGCTCAGGAACAGGAACCACCGGAACAGAGACCGCCGGAGCCGTCACGGAGGGAGCCTTCCTTCTCCTCCTCCGCTTAGAGACCACCGGCACCGAGTCCACCGGAACAGGGACCACCGGAACACGGACCACCGGAACTGGGTCCATCGGAACCGGGACCCCCGGAACTGGGTGAGTGGCCGATATGGCGACCACGTTCTTCCTCCTCCCTCTCCCCGAAGGGGTCATCGGAGGACTGGGGACCTGGCAGTCTGTGAGGATAAGTGGGGGAGGACCAAGAGGTGGAAGTCCACCCTTATGGAACTCTTCTCCATCACCCCGATTGTATACAAACCCCACAAACTGCCAGAATGATAAAATCCCCAGCATTCCCATCTCCCAAGCGCTGACAGGCTCCTTCAGGCCATTGTTAAAAATGTCCTTACGCTCCGTGTCACTGATGTTGAGCCCCTCTGCTGCGAAGACAAACCGGTAAGCAAACTCCCTCACGCTGGCCTTCTCCTGCCGAAGGGAAAAGAGTTTGCTCCGTTGTCCTGCGGTCTGTGCAGCAGAGGGGTAGGGAGATGGGAAAAGGAAGGTCTTCATCTTCTGCTGAGTCCTCTTGTAGGTCGGTTCATTCTGTCACGGGATGACTGAGGAAACTGAGGTGAGGACTCAAATGCAGGGAAAAACATGAAATTTAATATAATATAAACATAAATACAAACAAAAACCCACGAGGGGGAAAACATACAACTAAGAAATAACAAAAACTCAAACCGGGAACACAGGGAAAGGAACACGTAGACATCACAATGAACCGACCAGGACTGCAAAACACAAAGGAACTTATAAAGGGGACAAATAAAGCAGGTAACGAGGGAACACAGGTGGGGCAAATTAAACCAATAAGATGATAACAAGGAGGGTGGGAACTAGACAAGGACGGAAAATAACAAACCACCACATGTGCTTCACAAGACAGGACAGACATGTGACAGTTTATGGCTTTAAACTGGGAAAAGTGACTCAAATAAATGGGGAAATTGATCCAAATAATGTCAATAACTGTTGAAAGATGATGAGGATTTTGTGAAAATAAATCTGATTCAAGGGCAATCATATTTTTAGACATTTTACACCTATTTTCAAGTTTTTAGACTTAGATGAACTTTACATGTCCACATTTTAATATCAGAAAAAAAAACATTTCTATGCATTTCAATACGGACACATATCCCAGATAGCATGTTATCGGGAAAGCGAACGGCTTTTGAAGCAGGTTGGCGGAGCGCGCATGTAAGTTTTGAACATATTCTTTAGTCCTGTTGCACGACTCTAGTAGTTTGATTGTCCTACTAATATTTTATTTCGTTGTGTGGGATTTTTAGCCTTGTATTACTGCCATAGCCAATTGCAATATTGCATTTGAATAAGATAATCTGACGTTGTTATTACCGAGACAGCTTTGCACTTAAGTTGCCTAGATCCAGGCATAAATTGGTTTTGATTTAAAGACATTCACGGCCTATCATCTGCGCGTTGAACTGCAATTATCAGAGGCAGCTGATCTCACTCAGCAACGAATAGGTTCTATTTAACGAACGTTCCATAGCTGGCGCGGAAGCGTCAGCGGAAGCGTTCAGCTCGCGTTTCAGCCTCCGCGTGTGAAGACCGACGCAGGTAAAGACATCTGTATTCGACTCTTCCTCTGCGCGACTCCTCCGAGGCAGGGACTCCGATAAGGCACCGAGTTATCTCCTTCTTCTCCCTTCATCTTTCTTTCCTTCCTCTCTCTAACCATGTGCGTCAACTCCATCCCCGTTATCTCGCAACCACGACCCACTATTACACGTAGACGTAGACGGCACCGTAACACTGCTAATCTACTTCCTGTTCCCTTCTCCTCTAATGCCTCTCCGTCTCTTTCTTTTTCTGTGGGGCTATGGAATTGTCAGTCAGCTGTCAATAAAGCTGACTTCATTCCTGCCTTTGCCACTCAATCCACCCTCAAAATCCTGGCCTTGACTGAGACCTGGATCCGTCCAGAAGACTCAGCAACACCTGCTGCTCTCTCTAATAACTTCTCTTTCTCCCACACCCCTCGCCAGACTGGGAGGGGTGGGGGCACGGGTCTTCTCATTTCTAACAATTGGAAATACTCATCTCACACAGCTCTTTGCAAAAACAACACATTCGAATATCATGCTATAACGCTTTCAACTCCCACTAAAATACATATTGTAGTCATTTACCGCCCCCCAGGTCCACTGACCACCTTTGTTGATGAGCTGGATGTTCTGCTGTCCTCATTTCCAGAGGATGGCTGCCCACTCATAGTACTCGGCGACTTCAACATTCACCTGGACAAATCTTATGCTTCAGATTTCCACTCCCTCCTAGCTTCATTCGACCTCAAACGCCTCATCACGTCACATACCCACAAATCTGGTAACCAGCTGGACCTCATTTACACACGCAACTGCTCTACAGACAATATCTTGGTCAAACCTCTACACATCTCAGATCACTTTTTCATCACATTTAATCTCCAACTCACTACTCACACACCACCAGCTCCTCCACCAGTTACTTTCAGACGAAACCTGCGCTCACTCTCTCCTTCTCATCTTTCCTCTGCTGTCTCTTCCTCCCTTCCCTCATCCACACAATTCTCTTCTATGGATGTTAACACTGCAACTGACACTCTATGCTCCACCTTAACTTCATGTCTAGACAATATCTGCCCTCTTTCTTTTAGGCCAGCACGAGCTACTCCCTCTAACCCTTGGTTATCTGATGTCATTCGTGAACATCGGACAACACTCAGGGCAGCAGAGAGGAAATGGCATAAATCAAATCACCCATCAGATCTAGCTAAGTATCAGTCTTTGCTCTCATCCTCGAATGAAGTACACGCAGCTAAATATTCTTATTTCCAAAACAAAATCACCAGCACCACAAACTCACGCACACTATTCAGAACATTCAACTCTCTGCTCTGTCCTCCTCCTCCACCCCCCACCACCTCCCTATCTCCAGACGACTTTGCACAATTCTTCACAAACAAAACAACAACTATCAGCAATCAGTTCTCACCCCCACACACTGTGGATTTTAGATCAGCCACTTCCACGACCAAACATACTCTCTCCTCATTTTCCACACTCACTGAGGCCGAAGTATCTAAACTTCTCCTCTCCAGCCATCCTACCACCTGTCCTCTCGATCCCATTCCCTCACACCTCCTTCAAGCCATCTCTCCTACTCTCCTTCCTGCACTCACACACATCATCAACACATCGCTCTGCACTGGCACTTTCCCTACCACCTTCAAGCAGGCTCGGGTAACTCCACTGCTTAAGAAACCTAC
Source organism: Gobio occitaniae (assembly GCA_033150135.1). Taxonomy (NCBI): domain Eukaryota; kingdom Metazoa; phylum Chordata; class Actinopteri; order Cypriniformes; family Gobionidae; genus Gobio; species Gobio occitaniae. Next base: position 86,873 of record JARQWZ010004072.1, on the reverse strand, counting down.
TTTAAACGCATCACTCATAGATAACTACAGACCTGTCTCTCTCCTGCCATTCATAGCAAAAACTCTTGAACGAGTTGTTTTCAACCAGGTTTCATCCTTCCTCTCACAGAATAACCAGCTGGACTCGAACCAATCCGGTTTCAAAAGGGGCCACTCCACAGAGACTGCATTACTGTCGGTCACCGAAGCCCTACGGATAGCTAAAGCTGAGTCCAAATCATCAGTCCTTGTCCTCCTTGATCTATCTGCTGCCTTTGACACGGTAAATCATCAAATCCTTCTGTCCACCCTCTCATCACTGGGCATCACAGGGACTCCGCTCCATTGGTTTGAATCTTATCTCACAGGTAGGTCATTCAAGGTTGCCTGGAGAGGAGAGGAATCCCAAGTGCATCAACTGACCACGGGGGTTCCTCAGGGCTCAGTGCTTGGACCTCTCCTTTTCTCCATTTACACTACTTCATTAGGTCCCATCATACAGGCACATGGCTTCTCATATCACTGCTATGCGGATGACACTCAGCTCTACCTTTCATTCCAACCAGACGACCCCACAGTAGCTGCACGAATCTCCAGCTGTCTGGCTGACATCTCTGCATGGATGAGTAAAAATCACCTACAGCTCAACCTGGCAAAGACTGAGTTCCTCATCTTTCCCGCCAGTCCCACTATGCAACATGACTTCACCATCCAGCTAGGTGCATCCCTGATCTCCCCTTCAAAATCAGTCAGAAATCTTGGAGTTACATTTGATGACCAGTTGTCCTTCAGAGAACACATTGCTAAGACAGCTCGCTCTTGCAGGTTTGCGCTCTACAACATCAGGAAGATCAGACCGTTCCTAACAGAACACGCAACACAGCTTCTTGTCCAGGCCCTGGTTATTTCTAGACTTGACTACTGCAATGCGCTTCTGGCTGGACTCCCCTCTTGTGCGATCCAAACACTTCGAATGATCCAGAATGCAGCGGCACGTCTGGTCTTCAACGAGCCCAAAAGGACCCACGTCACACCACTCTTCATCTCTCTGCACTGGCTACCACTCGCTGCTCGCATCAAGTTTAAGTCGCTGACGCTTGCCTACAGAGCCACCACGCACTCAGCTCCTGCATACTTTGACTCGATTCTACGTCGACACACCCCCACCAGAAGCCTTCGTTCAGCTAAGGAGCGAAGGCTTGTGGTACCATCACAGAGAGGCAAAAAATCCCTCTCCAGAACATTTTCATTCAACGTTCCCAGCTGGTGGAACGATCTGCCCACCGCCATCCGAAATGCGGATTCATTGACAACATTCAAAAGTCAACTAAAAACTCATCTCTTCCGTGAGCACTTAACCTCCTAAAAAAAAAAAAAAAAAAAAAAAAAAATCCTTTCCTCTTTTCCTCCTCTCTCCCGCCCTACTCTAACCTGTGCTACACTGAGAAATGTACACGGACCAAGTATTTCAGGCACTTGTTGCGCTCACTCGACTCTTCACGACCAATCGCTTATTGTACCCCCAAGTTGTAAGTCGCTTTGGATAAAAGCGTCTGCTAAATGCATAAATGAATGTAATGTAAATGTATGTATGAATGTGAAATATCCAAATCTCTTCCTATCTTTCTTTGAGGAACATTGTTTTTAAACATTTCAATAATTTTCTCACGTATTTGTTGGTAAACTGGCGATCCTCGGCCCATCTTTGCTCCTAAAGGATTAGACCTTTCTTGGATGCTGCTTTTGTACCAAATCATAATTACAATCACCTGTTGACATCACCTGTTTCAAATCACATCATTATTTAACCATTTTACCTCATTACTAGCCCTAAATTGCTCCTGTCCCAACTTTTTTTTAAATGTGTTGCAGGTCTGAATGACATGAAGTTGACCAGAAAAAACATGAAATATTTTGTGTTCATATTGTCTGCAATGAAATACAAGTCAAAGTAAATTTAGAAATCACTTCTTTTTTTATTAATTTGCGTTTTCCATACTGTCCCAACTTTTTCTGATTTGGGGTTGTATATATGTATATAAAAAAACTTTATTAATGAAATGTGGATTGTGTAGACTTGTTAAAAGTTCAAGCTATTCAAATAAGGAAAAGAAGGAATGAATTAATAAGGAAACCATAGGCATATAAAATGTATGTATGTTGTTTAAATAAATGGGCATATATAAATTAAACATATCGGTGACATATATGGTCATAACATACAATATTATATAAACAATAGTCATATATATCGTATTAATATATGTCAATATACTAATTTAATATGGAAAATGTATATATGTTATAAACTTATATCAACATATATCTAGAGATATGTATATATGTGATAGCAATATATTGTCTTATATTTAGCATATATGACGGCGTCATTTGCGATATAGGGACATATATGTCATATATTACATTTCCGTATGGGTACAGCAGATTCTCAAGATTAAAAAGAGACCAAGGTCACTGATAAGTTTTTATGTACATCTCAGCATTAACTCTTTAGTTAATCACCCACATTATCCTCATAATTTTAATCCTCTTCATATGAATATGTGTGGCATTTTTTCCTTTGTCTTTTCTCTCTCTCTCTCTCTCTCTCTCTCTCTCTCTCTCTCTCTCTCTCTCTCTCTCTCTCTCTCTCTCTCTTTCTTTAAGTGAAGCATACCCTCCACATATGTTTCTCAAATAACAAGGCTCTACTCGGTCTAATGGTGAAAGGGTCCCGAGTAGGGTTGGGTACCGAAATCCGGTTCCAATATGGCACCGGTACTTATATAACCGGTATGTACCGGACCGAATCAGAACGCAGATTTCGGTTCATCATTTCGGTGCCAAAATTCAAACGTGCTTTCGCGCTTTGGCTGGCACCGAGCCAGAGACAGACGCTCAGCGCTGGTCACATCACAACTCATGACAACTATTCAGTGTTTTCAACCACATCATGTTTATTTCAGGTTTCAGACATTTAAATGTTCATAAGTAGGCTAACGTTACTAGCAAAAACACACACTGATGTCTATGAAAGCTGCAATGATAATCCTTTCAGACGGTTATAATTTGACTAAGGTTACATGTTTTATTCACATCAGATACATGCACATTTTATAGTAACTATATCGTTTACTCTATTCTTCTTCCAGTTCACTGGTCACTTACTTTCATGTATTTCGTAAGCCGAGAATGCATTCAAATGTTGTAAATCCAACAGATCCGATTCTGAGGCGCAAACTAACATGGCGTCGCCCATTGCGCTTTATAGATCAACTAACACACATTCACTCACACATTTGAACATCAGATAGTTCGTGACACAGTTAAGAAGTTTGTGAATATTTTGAATAAAAAGAAAAAACGAAATAAACCCGATACAGCTGAGCTGTTAGCGCTATTGCGGCGGCTGTGTGTCATGTGAGAAACATGGCGCGTCGTCATGGAAACATTAAGGCGATGCGTTCTAAAATATTTAGCCAGAGAATATGATCATATTTCAAAATAAAGCTGAAGCTCGAAGCTGGTTAGTAGCAGACCAAGAATACAGACTAGGCCTACAGCTGTTATTACTGTAACTGTTATTTAGAGTTATATTAGGCTTGTTGTAGTTGGGTTAGGTGGCTTAGGTTTTACTGTGAATTTGTAAATAAGTCAATTATAATTTGTAAATAAGTAAATTGTTTTTTGTATTTATTTATATTCATACATTTAAGTATACATTAAACTTTTAATAAATGGTTCAATTTAAATAAAAAATAAATAAATAAAAAGCCATTTAATGTCATCCACCTTGTTTTGTGGCCTTTAAAAAAAAAAAAGTATCGGTTCAGGCACCGTTTAGGCACCGGAACCGTTTTAAAAGTATCGGTTTGGCACCGGAATCGAAAAAAACCCAAACGATACCCAACCCTAGTCCCGAGTTTCTCTATTCTTTGCACTGAAGGGAACTGCAGGACCTCAATGTTGTGCAGGTTGAAATAATGATGGCCAGATGTGTTCTATACATTACACTGATATCACGTGTCTCACGTTCTCATATCATGAGATGTATATATGATGTAGTCTTTCTCTCATTGGTTAAATCCATATTATGCCTCTTTTCTTTTTTATAAATATTCTAACTCCTTTGTCCAATAAATCGAAGATTTTCCCTTCCCTCAGATCTGAGTCTAAATTCTTTGCAACTACCAAGGAGGACAGAGAAGGACACGGAATGGGACAAATTGGTAACTCTGTCAATCGGGGGCTCGTTAGGGATTTCTGCAACAAACAAGTGAGAATAAATGCTGTTCTTAAGCCTACTTCTGCCTGTTTGTTGAGAAATTGATCTTAATATTTTCATGCCGTATTTTTGAGATTTTTTTTTTTTGAGTGGAGATCATCGTACTTTTATATAAATGCGGGAAGAATGAAAGAAAGTTACTTTCATTGTATTTTTGAGTGAATATCCTTGTACTTTGATAAATGCGGGAAGAATGGAAGAAAGCTACTTTCATTGTATTTTTGCTGATTATCCTCACTTTTGTGCGTAAGAAGGAAATAGATGAGTTTGAGTTGAAGATTTTTCTCTCTCTCAAAAAATTCTCAGTTTTTCCTTGGTGGTTGTAAATCAATATATTGAATTAAATTAGTTTTTTTCTCTTCTCCCTCACATTTTGCAAAAAAAATTCAAAAAGTTAATATAAGACTGCAGTCTCTTTTATTTTCATTCTATTTGGACATTTCCTAAATATTGTAAAGGGTTGCATTTAAAACAAAGGAGAGATCTCTGTTGGCTGTTTCAAATGGGTGAAAAAATTAGTCGGCCCGCAAGGGGGGAAACCCCCAAAGACTTTATAAACCGTAATAATAGAGCGTTTTACACTGAACCCTATATGTACAACCTTGCGGGCTGGTCTGAAGGGAAAACACAATTAGATCCGTTTCCCCGTGATGGTTCGTTTAAGGATGAACTTTTTCGTTTGGCAAAAGATTTTTTTTTTTCTGGCTGGGGTGACCCATTATGGGATGAAAATTATATGAAGGATTCTTTTAAAATTTGGAAACGCATGAAAAAATTTTGGGACAAGGGTCCAGATAAAAGTAGCTCTGTTTCTGTGATTGCATCTGCCTCTCCGGTGCAGTTGAAATCTGACATGCCAGAGCAGTTTGGGGAGGGCCATGCGGCCCCTGCTTCTCCTACACAGGAAAAAAGTCTGGCACTGATGGAATCAGACTGTTCTAAGTCTTTTTCCCTCTCACATCAGAAATCTGACCTTTCGATGCAATTGTGGCGGAAGCCACAAAGCCTGCAATTAATCGCTTATACCCGCAGTTACTAAATACAGAGACGTTCCCTTTCATACAGGTCCCTGATGGATTTAAAATAACCCCCCTGAGTGCAACTGAGGCAATGGCAATTTGCAAAGACTTACCAAATCCGTCTAAATTTCTGCATAAATTTGTCACAATGATGAAACAGCTAAGGTCGTATAGTCAATTGACAGGGCGAGATTATCGCCTTATTTTGACTAAAACATTGCCTGCAGAAATGACGGAGGATGAAATGATCGGAGAAATTGAGTACTTAAGCCCAATCTATGATACACCTCCGGTTCGACGGGTTTCTAAACCTGCAGATTCGAAGCCAATTGATCCGTCTAAAAAAATCACAAGCGCTTCTATTTGCTGATTCTGATGATGACACTGTTGATGATACTGAATGGGTGTGGGCAAGTGCAGATAAACTCAAACTTTTTTAAGCAATTGACAGCATTTTTGTGTCTTCTTCTAGTGTCTTCTGCGAAACAAGATTTGTCTTTTGTTGCAAACACGATGTAAAAAGTGGGCGAAAGCCCTGTTGCGTTTTTTAATCGTTTTAAGCATGCATGGGTTGAAGAATCTGTGATCCCTGTTGATCAAAATTGCCCATTGTTCTTGAATACGTTCCTGAATAACATGAACAAAGACACTGTGCAGTTAATTCGGGTAACGACTCCAAAAATTACTACAATTTCTGTTGATGAATTGGGAAGACGCTTGCGTGAGCTCTCTTCAGCTGGAGCATTTGAAAACTCCAGGGGGAACCCTGCAATACTTCAAATGAACGCTGCAATTGACCCGTAAGCTTACCAAGCTGGTGAAAACAAATTTTGTTTTTATTGTGGCAAACCTGGACATTTTGAGTGACAATGTAGGAAAAAAGTCTATGACTTACAGAAATCAGGAAAGCAGAGGAGGGGCTTTGGTGGCTTCACACAAAGACCGATGGTGCCCTTTTCTGCTAAAACTGACAAACAGAATCCAGCATACCCTACCTCTTGGAAAAATAAATGACTAAATCATAGTGTAGTTACATCAGCTTGTGATAATTTTTCACAGATTTCCTTGCATTATCCAAATGTATCAACCGTTCTGCCCTTTTTCGAGTTAAATGTTGACCATAAATCTTTTCTCCTTGATACAGGCGCAACAATCTCATTGCTTTCCTCACTTGTTTAGGAAGGCCCGATTACAGGAAAACATGTAAATTCGGTCGGAATAACTGGTACGGCTGTGAAGTGTGAGATGACGCCAAGTCTTCCGGTTACTTCTAATGATGTTCCATCATTGTTTAAAATGCATGCTTTTGCAATAATACCCGATTCCCCATTTTGCCTTCTGGGAAGAGATTTGATGAATAAATTAGGTATTCAGCTCCATTTTCACAATGATTCTCTGCAACTTCTGTTTCCTGCAGCTTACTCTCTCACTGTTGATGCAGGAAGTGCTCTCCTCGAAGACCAGTCTGCAACTGAGCTCAAACAGGAAATTGAGGGAGTCAACCCTAAGCTGTGGGCGGAGCATAAGAAGGAAGCAGGATTCATTGATGTCCAGCCCTATTTTGCTAAGCTAAAACAGGCCTGTGTATCAAAAACAGTATCCCCTTTCCAAAGAAAAGGTGGATGGTATTCTTCCTGTTATTGATAAATTATTGGGTCGAGGCATTTTGGTCCGAACTCATTCACCTTATAATACTCCAATTAATCCAATTAATGGTTCTTGGCGTTTAACTCAAGATTTGAGAAAAATGAATGAGTTAGTAACACAATTGGCTCCAATTGTACCTGATGTACAATTGGTGCGTGAGGTCCCATGGGTCAAAGGTCGCGCTGGCAATCTCTCCACAGGTGACACAGAGGTGATCGTCATGGATTACGTGGATTCCTTAGTCAAAACTTTGAATAGCATCAATGGTGATGTCTCTCTCTCTCTCTCTCTCCCTCTTCCTGCAGAAAACTCCACTCATCCTTTCGTCCCAGGACAACAGGTGTTGATAAGGAGCCTGAAGCCCACCAAACTGGGAGAGCCAAAGTATCTGGGGCCTGCAGTGGTGATAGCTGTGACGAGAACAGGTGTTCTGACTGACTTCCAGCCGCAGTGGATCCACACAAGTCGCCTGAAAGCAGCTCGGGCAAAAATCGGGCAGCAGTCGAAGGCGGGAGCATAGACAACCCGATCCCTGGACACGGAAACTGGCTCTTGGGACATGGAATGTCACCTCGCTGGCGGGGAAGGAGCCTGAGATTGTGCGTGAGGTTGAGAGGTTCCGACTAGAGATAGTCGGAATCACCTCCACGCACGGCTTGGGCTCTGGAACCACACACCTCGAGAGAGGATGGACTCTTCACCACTCTGGAGTTGCCCATGGTGAGAGGCGGCGGGCTGGTGTGGGTTTGCTTATAGCCCCCCAGCTCTGCCGCCATGTGTTGGAGTTTACCCCGGTGAACGAAAGGGTCGTTTCCCTGCGCCTTCGGCTCGGGGATAGGTCTCTCACTGTTGTGTGTGCCTACGGGCCGAGCGGCAGTGCAGAGTACCCGGCCTTCTTGGTGTCCCTGGGAGGGGTGCTGGAAAGTGCTCCGACTGGGGACTCCGTCGTTCTACTGGGGGAATTCAACGCCCACGTGGGCAATGACAGTGACACCTGGAGGGGCGTGATTGGGAGGAACGGCCTCCCTGATCTGAACCCGAGTGGTGTTCAGTTGTTGGACTTCTGTGCTAGTTACGGTTTGTCCATAACGAACACCATGTTCAGGTATAAGAGTGTCCATCAGTGCACATGGCACCAGGACACCCTAGGTCGTAGGTCAATTATCAACTTTGTGGTTGTTTCATCTGACCTGCGGCCGTATGTCTTGGACACTCGGGTGAAGAGAGGTGCAGAGCTGTCAACTGATCACCACCTGCTGGTGAGTTGGATCCGATGGCGGGGGAGGAAGCTGGATAGACTCGGTAGACCCAAGCGTACTGTAAGGGTCTGCTGGGAACGTTTGGCCCAGTCTCCTTTCAGAGAGATCTTCAACTTCGACCGGATCCCGAGGGAGGATATTGAGTCCAAGTGGACCATGTTCTCCACCAGGGGTGGATGAGATCCGCCCTGAGTATCTCAAGTCTCTGGATGTCGTGGGGCTGTCTTGGCTGACACGCCTCTGCAGCATCGCGTGGCGGTCAGGGACAGTGCCTCTGGGATGGCAGACCGGGGTGGTGGTCCGGTGCATGTTGGACTCCGGCAGGGCTGCCCTTTGTCGCCGGTTCTGTTCATAATTTTTATGGACAGAATTTCTAGGCGCAGCCAGGGGCTGGAGGGTGTCTGGTTTGGGGACTATGCGGTTTCGTCTCTGCTCTTTGCGGATGACTTTGTCGTGTTGGCCCCTTCTAACCGGGACTTTCAGCATGCACTGGGGCGGTTTGCAGCCGAGTGTGAAGCGGCTGGGATGAGGATCAGCATCTCCAAATCCGAGGCCATGGTCCTCAGACGGAAAGGGGTGGTTTGCCCACTTCAGGTTGGTGGAGAGTTCCTGCCTCAAGTGGAGGAGTTCAAGTATCTAGGGGTCTTGTTCACGAGTGAGGGGAGGATGGAACGGGAGATTGACTTCTGCAGCTTCTGCAGTATTGCGGTCGATGTACCGGTCTGTCGTGGTAAAGAAAGAGCTAAGCCGTAAGGCGAAGCTCTCGATTTACCGGTCAATCTACGTTCCTACTCTCATCTATGGTCATGAGCTTTGGGTCATGACCGAAAGGACAAGATCCCGGATACAGGCGGCCGAAATGAGCTTTCTCCGCAGGGTGGCTAGGCGCTCCCTTAGAGATAGGGTGAGAAGATCAGTCACTCGGGAGGAACTCGGAGTAGAGCCGTTGCTCCTCCACATCGAGAGGGGTCAGCTGAGGTGGCTCGGGCATCTGTTCCGGATGCCTCCTGAACGCCTTCTCGGGAAGGTGTTTCGGGCATGTCCAACCGGGGGGAGGCCCCGGGGAAGACCAAGGACGCGCTGGAGGGACTATGTCTCCCGGCTGGCCTGGGAACGCCTCGGTGTCCCCCCGGAAGAGCTAGAGGAAGTATCTAGGGAGAGGGAAGTCTGGGCATCTCTGCTTAGACTGCTGCCCCCGCGACCCGGCCCTGGATAAAGCGGAAGAAGATGGATGGATGGATGGACATCATACTGCGTTTTGGTATACCGTCGGTCATAGACAGTGATAATGGGACACAGTTCGTTTCCAAAGTCACGCAATTATTAGCCAAAAAACTTAATATTACCTGGAAGTTCCAAATACCGTACGCACCAACCTCGAGTGGACAAGTCTAACGTTTAAATAGAATTATCAAAGATTGAATTAATAAAGAGTGTATTGATACAGGCAGAAATTGGGTTGACCTGCTGCCTGCCATATTGACAGAAATTAGAATGTCACCATCAGCAACAACAAAGATGTCCCCCTTTGAAATTCTTATGGGTAGACCTTTCCCGACCCCATGGGTCAAAGGTCGCGCTGGCAATCTCTCCACAGGTGTCACAGAGGGGATCGTCATGGATTACGTGGATTCCTTAGTCAAAACTTTGAATAGCATCAATGGTGATGTCTCTCTCTCTCTCCCTCTTCCTGCAGAAAACCCCACTCATCCTTTCGTCCCAGGACAACAGGTATTGACAAGGAGCCTGAAGCCCACCAAACTGGGAGAGCCAAAGTATCTGGGGCCTGCCGTGGTATAGCTGTGACAAGAACCGGTGTTCTGACTGACTTCCAGCCACAGTGGATCCACACAAGTCGCCTGTAAGCAGCTCCATCCCAAGGAAACGTTCTGGTCGATGCAGAGGAGGAAGCCAAGTGAGTCAAGGAAAGATCCAACGGAAGGGGAACCAAGAACTTCTAAGAGGAGACGACGAAAGAAATCGCAAAAGAGCTAGAATAATCTCAGTGAAAGCTCTTGAGCCATGATGTTGAAAGTTATATTTTATCTAGTGGTGCTTACAAATGTGTTTGTTCGTGTACAAGCTACAGTAAACACGGGCAATGAGACTTGGGTATATCATGATGATGACGCCTACCACGCTTTTTTCGAAAACATGTGGTGGTGTCTCGCGAAATACACCGCTAGACATGCAAGAAAAACTGAGGACTTTTATGTTTGCACAAAAATGCAACATAGTGCCTCTGGACCCCGGGTAGAGGTTAACTCACCAATGACAGAGGAAGAATTGGAGTGTCCACTTTTTGCTAGCGTTACTGGAATGATGGCTCCAAATAAAACTATAGCATGGGGTTGCGCAACAGCTAAATTGATGCTCGCACCACAAGTACAAGCAAAAGTGGCCACCATTGCCACCATTCCAGACTCACTGTTGTGTATGGAAGGACAATTTGCCGAATCCGATGAATCTGAAGATTCATCACCTTCACTGGACTGTGCAGCAGTAGTGGAGGAAGATGCAGTAAGTGCCTGTCCAGGCAAGCCATAACTGCTTCATGCCTCTGAAGTGCTATGACAAAGAACAAAAAAAAAAATGTGGAGAACAACAATTTACATTTTTAATGATTTTACTTTTTAAAACAAATGGAAAATACTTCAACAACCAGTCTTTGATAGGGCATGTATGTGCCACGTGTGAGTGGTTATAATGCGCAACGCGATTATAACAGACGACTTTTGAGAAGACTATAATAAGTTCAACATCCAGAGTGACTAGTGTGCAGCCAAAATAACGTTACACCCGCAAATGGCGGTTGTTAATGTCAAGCCCTGATTATTATCCCTTAAATGTCACCCTAATCTTGCCTAGTCAGAGTGCTGTCACTGCCTTCTTCCATTTCTTCTCATTCAAAAACAGTGGTGCGCTGCGTCAGACTGACGCTGACTGGACAAGATTTACCGCGAGTATTCACAATCGTGATAATCACACGCGGTTTTAATGATAATTAAATTTTATACAATATTACTAACCGTCACTAAATTTTATCGTGGTTTATCGTGAAACCGGTAATCATTTCATCCCTATGCTCAGCTAACGACATTGGACATCAACCACATGGCAAACACATACTTTTTCATATACGGTCTACATTATTTGTATAACAGTTCTATCTAATTGTTACGTCCCAAAGCTGGCTAAGGGCATGAGGGACACAACATAAAATAAATAAATATTTTCCCGGATATTAACCCATTCAGAGACGTTCAGTGGTGCAGGTGCAAAAAGAATACAAGAGCAAGAATGGAGTTTTAAATGAAGCAGGATAATTTATTCACAATAACATTTAGAAGGGAAACTCAACACAGGAGGGAGAAAACAAAAAAAAAACGATGCCAGGGAGTAGGAACTTAAATGGGGCTAAATCAAAGAAAGTAACAAAACAAAACCCCACACCTTACCTATCCCATTCCCCAACTAAACTATTTAAAGGATTAGTTCACTTTCAAATAAACTTTTGCTTATAATTTACTCACCCCCTTGTCATCCAAGTCTTTCTGTCTTAAGTCGAAAAGAAATTAAGATTTTTAATGAAAACCTTTCAGGATCTTTTTCCATATAATGGAAGTCAATAGACCCCAAACAGTTCAAGGTCCAAATGAGAGGTTCAGTACAGCTTCAAAAGGGCTTTAAACCACATCAAACGGTACCAGACGATCAATAAGGGTCTTATCTAGCAAAACGATCTGTCATTTTTTTTTAAATAAATAAAGTTTAAGTTTTATAAGCACAAATGCTCGCCTTGCTCGGTTCAGTGATGCGCTCTCGTGACGTCACGTAAAACGCAATTACGTTGAAAAGGTCACGCTAGACGCAGGTGCAAAGACGTTTGAATATGTGGATACGGCTGTAACACTCAGCCTAAGGAAGGCAGTTTACACAAGTTAAAAAATTCTTAACTTCACTTTTAAAGGTGTTAGAATAAATTGCTTAACCAATAAATACAGAATAAATGATAACCCAAAGTGTATTAAACAATAAGAAACGCCAAAAACAGTATATACAATATAGAAACAAAAATGTATGTAAATGCGGTGGAATAGTCCGTTTCAGTCCAATGTGTGTGTGTGTGTGTGTGTGTGTGTGTGTGTGTGTGTGTGTGTGTGTGTGTGTGTGTGTGTGTGTGTGTGTGTGTGTGTGTGTGTGTGTGTATGCGCGCGCCTAGAATCAGCAGCCATGGCAGTTAGTGGCAATGGACATCGCCCAGACAATGGAAGACAAAATCAGTCATGTAAGTAATGTTTAAATGGATAATCTACCTAAAAAGTATTTTTCTCTTACACGCGTATCATTTTGCTTTAGAAAATACTGATTCATCAGTATAATTTAGGGTAACATTTTATATTTACATAAACAAAATAGCTTTCCTTTCAGATGACTTCAATGCAAAAGGGCAAAACTGTACTTCAAATAACAGTAAGTAATATTGTATTATATTTTAAATAAACCTTATCTGCAAATGTTCTTACAAACTAAAATTATATAATAGACTTCCAGTTAAATGTCCTCATGAAGCTGGACAAAATAATCGCCAAGCAGGAAGAGCATTCTCTCCTGTTTCGCCGACTACTGCAGGCAAGAGAGGAAGATACAGGGCCAGAAAATGCTATTCCAGCTATTGGTCAGTTATCTGAGAAGCTGAGGGTGGATGAGGAGCTTCAAAGAAAAATGGTTAAGAATATGACATTTTATTTTACAAAATACAGCTGAACTGTAATGTGTATATGCATATGATTAGCATTTAATTTAAATTCAGGTTAAATATCTTTCGGCACTTGGAGGACCAAACTATGGGGAAACGACGAATGATGCGACAAATTGCTTCCTCTGAAGTGTGGGCACAGTACAGTGTCAAAGGAAGGAAGGGGAAGAGGAAACTTGAGGAACTTTATGTTTATCGAGTTCTACTAAGTAAAAAAATAATTAAAAGTCTTTCCATATATTTTTTTTGTAATTTTAATACGTAATTTTAATGATCTTAGATTTAGTATCATTTAATATCAAAATTTTACTTGTATTGTAAACATTTTAGAGGCAATAATGAAATCTCAGCCTGGGTCTACCAGTATGGATGCTGAAAGCCATATTGCAGAGACCCTTAAACACGCACCAGGCCTGGTTAGGAGAAGGGCTAATGTAAGGATTTGACAAAGTATTATATGTGATTGTTCCAAAACATGTGGCTTCTTGGCCAATTAGATTTGAATAACTAAATTACATTTTACAAGGACCAACTAAATGAATGAATGAATGAATGAATGAATGAATGAATATGTTATACATTTATAAGCAATACATGTTAATATTGCTTTATTGTCCTGTACAGCTGCTATCAATATTACATTAAGTTCGACATTTTATTTTACAGCGACCAGTTACCCCACATTTGCAGGATGGTTCATTGGATCTCTTCTTATTATAATTTGAAGTAAGTATTCAGGGATGGCCAGTGCACATGCTGTCACTCTCCACTTTTCTCCCCATAATTTTCGATCTATTCTGTAGCCTAATAATGTTCTATTAAAGACCTAAAATAAAAATAAAGCAGCGATGCTATAATGCTAATAGATGCTATTTACATTAAGGGCAAATAACGAGAGATGCTATTTACTAAGTGAAATAGCATACTAAGTGAAAATAGTGATATATTATATTTACACCATGTAAAAGTAGTAAATCGAGTCAAAACCATGATCCTGAAGCTTTACGCTTTACTGACGCTTTTTGTTTAATCTTGTTTGGCCCAACCAGGCATTTTTAGGTGGAGTGTACACTAGGTGTAAATAGATACTTCATTTACCTAAGATTTGATGGATGCTTAAAAGAACTATAAATGTCTCAAGCTTAAACAAACTGCACTGCTAAGGGATAGGAGTTCACCGATATGATGTAGCCTATCTGTCAGGAACAGGGTTTTTTACCTCAAATGTTTGGTTTTGTGTCTCTTTATCAATTGTGTTCAGCTGATTGCCGCTCGTTCGCTGCACGCCTGTTTATTCTTTCCTTTGATTTGTCTGCTATTTAGTTTAATTTGTTTCTTTGCTAGATTTTCTCATGTCTGCTCACGCAAACTCACTCCCTGTCTATTCCTGTCATGTGACGCTCTGATTTGCTTTGTTCTCTTTCCAGTTTACCTGTGCCTGCAGTGCCACCCTCTCTGGTGCCTGATTGTCTACCTCAATGCTTCTCAAAGTCCCACTAGCGATACTCAGGCTCCCTTTAGTGGTACGCAGAGGACTCACTAAATTAAATATAAATTCATGTTAAAACAATACATTTTAATTTACATGTTTACTTGAGTAAAGTTTTTTTTTTGTTTTACATTTAAGTATAGTACAGTTTTTATTTAACTTTTAGGTACACATTTTAATTTAATCATTATTTATTATATTCATCATAACTCAATTTTTTAACTCATTTTCAATTACCTGTATGTAAGCACAGTGCTGTGTTAATGTTCAATTTTAAAGCGACTGACAACAATAAATATTCTTATTAGGAATAACTGTCTGGTTTTTTAACTGTGCAGAGCTGTAGCTGAATAGTTAGGCCTATCCGCTACTGTATTTTAATGTTGGTCATTATGGTGGTACTTGGAGAGACAAATATTTTCTGAGGTGGTACTTGGTATAAAAAGTTTGAGAACCACTGGTCTACCTGGTTTCGGACTCATGCCTGCCTACTGATTTCTGGAATTGCATTTCTCCTCTGGATTTGTTAATGTTTTCTGGACTGATTCCGGTTACCTTATCGCCCGGCTTTTGACTACAATTTTCTTCATTAAATTTTAAAAGATTTTGTTCATTAAATGTTCTGATCTATCTTTGCTTTTTGTGTTTGATTTATTGTACTTAAACTAAAAAAAATTGTATTCTATTTTATGTATTTATTTTTACAAAATTTATGTTTTTGGAAGATTACCACATGCAGTTTTAATAAAGTTAAATTAGTTAACCTTGTATGTGTTGCAGGTGTTGATTATAATTCATTTACCCATGAATAATAAGGATAAACAATAGGCCTATATAAAACATATAATGTCTGACATTAAAAATGAACCACAAAACAAGCTAAATGGGAAATATCTATATCTAGCATAAAAAAACCACGTTGTCAGCATGTCGTCTCGCAGTTGCTGAATGTCGCGCAACAACGTTGCTACAGCCCTCTCGCGTCTTACAATTCTACATTGTTACAATGTCGCGAGCACGTAGACAGCAACGTTGCCAAAGTAGAAATGCAACGTGCCACAAACGTTGTCACAACGTAAACGTGTTTGCTGGGGTATGTCCGAATCCTTAGTATTTATAAAAGAGTAGGCGAGAACTACCAGGGTTTTTTACAAGTATTTCTCGCGAGATTCGGACGTGCGTATACTGATGTTGCGCTCGAATATGCCTACTTACCTACTATACTGTATAGTAGGAGAAAACAGTACGTGAAAGGAGAAGTATGTTCGAAACCTCAGTAATCATAAAAGAGTAGGCGAGAAGTTCCCGGATGGCCTACTGATTCCGCCCAGATTGGGAAGCACCCATCGTCGGATACTTTTCTATCCCTGCCTTCCCATGAGGCCACAGGAAAGGATACGTCAGGCGGAGAAAAGCCAATCAAATGTGAGTATTACTAACCAAAATCACGATTCCTTGTGTTAAAATCACATTTGTTGAACTACTGTAGAGTAAACTGTTGAATTGTTGAAGGTGTAAAGACGACAGTCAGTATAGTGTAGTTGTGATTGGGCTGTAAAAACACGTTTTATTATGTATGAGTAACACACACACACACACACACACACACGTCTCCAAAGTGGATTTACATAAACCATATAAAAGATGCTTACTAAATGTTTATTTAACATCTGACTGGAACATTTTCGTTAAGTATTGCAGATGACATCACAGCATGAAATAGACATCTGATCAGAGTGGTGTGTGTGTGTGTGTGTGTGTGTGTGTGTGTGTGTGTGTGTGTGTGTGTGTGTGTGTGTGTGTGTGTGTGTGTGTGTGTGTGTGTGTGTGTGTTTGTGTGTGTGTGTGCTATAATGTAGAGTTCACTGTGGTCAACACTGTTAACTTTACATGAACGTCAGTAATGTTAATAAATCTACATAAAGTAACTAAACATAAGTTATCTTTTTTATTTGTCCATTAGTATTGTTGATAAATTGAGGAACATCAAAACATGAGCAAGTACCTCAACATTTAAGGCTATTGAGCACATAAACTTTTGTGCTTTTATGAAGGTGTTGTTTAAGATCCAGGTAACGTGAATGTTGTCTGATGTTACAGGGGCAGAAGAGCATGTGTGTGTGTTTATCTGGTGGAGACTGGAGAGAGGGTGATGAAGGAAGGCTGTCATCAAAGGCTTTGAGTATACTACAGAAATGAATAAAACATCAATTTAAATCTTAAGTTGTATTTTATTTTAATTTCAAACAGTTATTTCAACACTTTTCTGATTCTTGATGTCTGTGCATTTGCTGCAGATCTTCTGTGGTGGAGCAGGGCCTGCAAGGCAAGGTGACGGTGGCATGTGTGTGGGGGAAAAAGTAAAGAGTCTTGCTCAAGGACACACTGGTGGAGACGGCTGCGGAGAGTGAAGCAGAAACCTTCTGCTTATCAGTTCAGTGCTTTAGCCCACTACACCACAAAAGTCATAAAGCTACAATACAAATAGCATGTAATTGTAAAAATATTAAATTAAATATGCCAAGAAATGGTATGCTGATGACATGAATATGTTCTCAACTCTTGCTTCAGGGTTGTGGGGTTCAGGAGGGACATGATGGACGGCTAGTACAGGCAAACGTGTCCACGGTGGTCAACTGCTGCATCAATATAAGCCACAGAATTGGCTCAGCTGTGTTGAGATGGCAGCAGATGTGGGCTTCACTGCCTGTAAATGTGTGATGGTTTGAACAATAAGTTTGAATAAAGCTTTGTTTCATGTGTTGGTGACGTATGATTACTTTTATTCAGTCTTTTACTCATTTATTCATGTTTCTTATTGTTGTCAGTAAATAATATTTTATTAACTCGTGCATTAATTTTTTGCTTGACTGAAAATTGATGTGTATTCACATTGGCTGCATTTGTCTAGTGTGTATTCATGCGTCGCTATGTCATATGACAACAAGTTGCATTTTGCTCGTTTAACTAAAACTATAATTTTCAGTAAAAAAAAAGAAGTAATAATTAAGTATTGATCAACATTTGTCATTATTATTGTAAGTGTTTTAGTGGGCTAGCAATGCAATTCATTCTGGGGTAATCTTCATTTTTAATAGTGATATTTATATTTTCTGAGTATAAAATCAACAGTTTTCTCCAAAGGTGAGATCCTCGAGCAGCTGAAAGACGTCTCTGTGCAGACGCTGAGGGAAACTACTAGGTAGGGCTGTGGAGTTACTGATGCTTTGAGCTCTCACTGCACCTGTCACTCACAAATATGGGTTTGTATACATTATATACACAGAAAAAAAAAACAATAACACAGTTAGATATCTTTGAATACTTCATCATAATGCAACAATATATATATATATATATATATATATATATATATATATATATATATATATATATATATATATATATATATATGTATGTATGTATATTTAATAAACCTGAGGGATGAAACGGGTTAAATTTAACAAGAAAAGGAAAATATTTGGAGATTTAGGCCACTTTTGCTTGTGGATAAAATTGTTCGCATGTAAAATGAAATTAACAACATATTCAAGAGATGCATGATTGTGGGTTTTCGCAAAGATAAAAAAGGATAAAACTGTGGGTTAGATAGTAGGGTTAATATGTATTATACTACAATCACAAAATAAATGGACAGCTGTTTCTTCAACAAGACCACAAAATTAGCAAGTTTAATCAAAATTAAGATATTTATAGATGGATGAATTCCCAGCAAACACAAAAACATTGTAAAAACGTTTTTTTTCACGTTGAGAAAAGGTTGTGATAACGTTTTTATCCGACCTATTTAATACGACAGATGTCGGGTTTTTTTCACGTTATAAATACGTCTTTTTACAACGTTGCAGAAACTTTTTTTAACGTTGTTTTTACGTTAATTAGTCGCCGTGCAACGTTCTAGAAACGTACATATTAAGTCTTACATGGTACTTTCTGCCCAGCAAAACACAAAAATCGTTGTAAAAACGTTTCTGCAACGTTGAGAAAAGGTTGCAATAAAGTTTTTATCCGACGTATTTAATACGACAGATGTCGGGGTTTTTTTCACGTTATAAATACGTCTTTTACAACGTTGCAGAAACGTTTTTTAGCGTTGTTTTTACGTTAATTATAGTCACTGTGCAACGTTCTAAAAATGTAAATATCACGTCTTACCTGGTAGGCCTACTTTCTGTTTCCATCTGTGCTTAGATGCCCCACTGCATGTGTTCTACATCGGTCTTTCGTGATTCCATTGTGTAGTGTAGTTGATATCCATTGGGCTATTACGCTAACTTCCTAAGGTAAGGAAGGCAATTGCCCTGGGCCCCGTATTTTGAGGGCTGATCATTTAAACAATCAGAAATGTTATAAACATGCGGCGACATCTCTGCGTCCCCCCTGGCCGCGATGTCATCCACGGTGCGCGTCCACTGGCGCGTTTTCAGTTCATTCAGTTCAATGTTTTAAATTGAAAACACTCGCTTTGCTCTGTCTGCTCTGCACCAGTATGAATGTTCAACCATCGGAAAGAAACTTAGAAACATTAAGGTATAAGCAAATTCTTAATTTAGCATATTACAACATCAATTGATTGATTGATTTCCTGTACGAAAATTAAGCATAGTTTTAGCTACTACGAAAAAAATCACATGGGTCTTGTTTAACTATGTTTTTTTTAGGTTATACAATATTATGTTATATTATATGTTAAAATAAAGATTCTCGTAAGGTTGTTAATGCAACAGTATGGTTCTGTCACGGAATTTTAAAGAGTATTCACGAAGACGAAATAACAAAGAGAACGTCTTTAATCCAAATAACCATTAAAATAATACAAACAAACAAAAAACAACATTGATTAATAATTTGATTATTACACATGGAACTGAAATAATTACAAAGTATAGTTAAATTGAATTAAAACAAATACAAAATGGGATAGCTTAACATTCTACAAGTCTTCTTCGTTTTCAGAGAAGAGGGGAGGAGACTGAAAGTCAAATCATTGCATTTAAATCAGTTGTGTCTAATAACAGTTATCTAGTTCATCATCTCAGTGAAACTATTAATTTGTGTAACAACATATGAAAGTGTACCTGTCCAATCTGGGTCTGTCAAAGAAGAAAAAAAAAAAGGCATGATTATAATTGACTGTTCTGTTCCGTTTTTAATTTTGAAATAATACAAAAATTAGACTGAAAATATGTATAGCTAAATACTGTACCACTCTAAAAAGTCAGTTCGTATTCAATTACTGATTTAGGCTTGGCCGACATTCAAATCTTAAAATGAAAAAATTTAATTAGAGCTTGGGCTACAGATAAGTGAGCCTCAATTATGAATTATTTGAGCAAACACTGACATAGCAAAATAAGAAAAATAATATATTACCTCATCATCATCTTCTGCTGTGGGCAGAGCAATCTTAAAATAGGAGCACATAAGACATTGCTTAATGTCTAATTTAAAAATAAATTAGGCTATGTAAGAAATTTAAATTGTAAGAAAATCTAATGTACGAAATTGCTTTTTAAAAAATAAAATACAAAAGCAATTTAATCAGACAAATATTTCTGCATTTTTACATTTTCGAAAAAACTAATTCTGTATGGTCACACACACACACACACACACACACTCACTCACTCACTCACTCACTCACTCACTCACTCACTCACTCACTCACTCACTCACTCACTCACTCACTCACTCACTCACTCTCTCACTCTCACTCTCTCTCTCTCTCTCTCTCTCTCTCTCTCTCTCTCTCTCTCTCTCTCTATTCCAGTTATTATACATGTGCATGCAGATAATTACCCTGTGGTTTTTTGGTCCTCCACGCTTATGTGGGGCATGCTTTAAAAACTCTGCCACCTCTGCCTCTATCTCTGGCATCTTGGCAGCCTTAAATGTTTGCAGGCATGCTCCTGAAAATAACATTGACAAATATACAGGGAGTGCAGAATTATTAGGCACGTTGATTTTCTGATCATATTTTTTTTCCAGGCACATTTGACCAATTCCAAACCACAGTAATCCTAATAACTACTATTGATTTAATATTTAATAATGTATAAGTGATATATAATTGCTCATGAAGGCTGGAAATGAAAAACACCTTATATTCAGGTGTGCAGAATTATTAGGCATGTTTTCTTTTACAGATAAATTGAGCCAAAAAAGAGATTTAACTCAGACTGAAAAGTCAAAAAGTATTAAATGCCCATGAGAAGGATGCAATACTAATACAATACTAGACATTGCAGTTAAGGCATGACCATTGGACAGTGAAATGCTCGTTGGGTCAGCAGGATCAGACAAAAACATGTGGCGGAGAAAAGACATGTTAACTGCAAAAGAATGAAGAATTAAGGTGAAGAATTAAGGGTGAAACCATCAGGAACCCTTTAGTCTCCAGCGCCACCATTTTCCAGAGCTGCAACCTACCTGGAGTCTCCAGAAGTGCAAGGTGTCAGGATCTCAGAGACTTCAGTTAGGTAAAGAATCCTAAAAAATGACCCCCACTAGATAAGAATCACAAGCTGAAGTGTTGTAAAATACATGAAGAAGGTTTTTTTATATGATTTTATGATATCATAACATATGAATAAAAATATCATTTTTCAAAAATGTTTTTTTCCCATTTGATTCTCATGCTCTAAACAATGTAATGACATGAAAAAAAACTTTTTTTTTTCTGGGTCCCTTATTAATGAAAAGGAGTATTCAATTGAAACCCTCTTTTAGAATTTCGTAATATATATATATATATATATATATATATATATATATATATATATATATATATATATATATATATATATATATATATATCTTAAACCTCTTAATGTTTGCACAACGATACCGAGACGATTTATTTGTATTATTTTATTTATTTGGCAAGGTTGACACAACCTGAAAGATTAATATGCTAAAAATAAATTAACGTGTAGGCTACTACAATGTGCATAAACAAAATCCCTGTTGTAATGTGAAGAAAATAGTATTCAAAAGAAAACAGAATGTCACGTGTTTGAAGGCACGCAAGAACTCAAAGGCCCAACATTCTATTTTGGATTGTGACATCATAATGGACATTATTACAGAGAATCCTGGAGAAAAGACCTTCATTTTGCATCTGACTGTTGTTGTTGTTGCTTCTTGCTCATTCAAGACAGTTTTGTTGAGGAAATCTTCACTCCAGCATTTAAACATGTGGAATAAAGCAAGCAATACTCTCCAGAATCCGCCACTGCTATGCACAGGCAAACAGATTTTCAGCAGATCTTCTGGACCAGAGACTGGAGAAAAGAAGTCAGCTTCAGGTGAAATGCTAACAGGACGTCAAGGTCCTAGATCTCCTGTCTATTTTATGGATGTGGTAGAGAGAAACAGCACAGACCCTTCATGTGGACCAGTGAGGGTGGACAACGAAGCGTCTCTGCCTGAAAGCCCAGTTGCCTTGTCCACAATCATACCTGTTCTGGAACTAACCCATGTTCCCGTCAAGCCTGGACAGAACAGGTCAGCTGGACATTGCTTTTTGCCAAAGGCTGAAAAGAAGAAGCAGACTGAATCAGTTTCAGGTGTAACCCTAGGGCATCGAGGAGCCAGGTCTTCTGAGCATTTCAAGGACGTGTCGGTGAAAAACATCACATACCCTTCATGTGAGTCTGACCTGAATGTCAGTGCTTCCTTACATCTTTATCTTGAGAGTCAACCAGTGAGAGTGGACAGACGTACGTCTCTGCGCCAACACCCTGTTGCTGTGTCCAAAATCATGCCCGTTCCTGTGAAGGTTCTAGCTGGACAAAGGTCAGTTTCATGTGAAAGACCTCCAAGACATCCAGGGCTCTGCATTTCTACAGATCTAATTGATTTGGTGGGGAGAAACATGGCAGAACCTTTATGTGAGTCTGATCTGCCAGCCATTGCTCCCCTTTCCATCGCCCGACTGCCCAGTCTCGCAAGTCGGCCAGTGAGGGTGGGCAAACGCACATCTCTGTGTGAATCTGCTGCTGTGTCCATGAACACGTCTGTTCTGGAAATAACCCATGTTCCTGTGAAGCCTGTTGCTGACCCACAGAAAAGAGCCAGTGTTGTTCTGAAGAGGGCTCAGCTTACAGTTTATAAAGCATCCACACGCTAAGGAAACAAGATAATAAAAATATTCTTTGTGCATCAGAAAGCTTTGTGTGCATCTAAAAATGTTTCTTTGTTGATAAACAGGTGTGACAGGTAATGAAATGTACATTAAAATGCCTAATCATTGTTTAAACAGCACAAATTATTTCATGAAGAAAAAGCTTTAACAATCATATTTGCAATATGCCAGCCATTTCATAGTCTAAAACCTTCTGTATAAATATCACTCCCACACTCTGTTTAGAAATTTGACACAGACAAATGAGAATCTATCAATATTTCTTCTCATCTGCACACTTTTGAACTAAAAGCCCTGAGGGATGTTGATTTGTTGAAAGTCTTTGTGACGAACATAGAGGAGTTTTTTTTTATGAATGAGAGCAGCTGAGTATATATAGTATGTATATATGTACATTTCTGAAATTCTTAACTTTGGAAAAATCACCTCTGATAACAGATCACTCTAAATTGTAATGATTTTTAAAAAGTTATGGAGAAATTTCAACATAAAATATATTCTGACAGAATCTGTTCTCAGAGGAGGGTTTCTGACAGGAAAATATATTTTCTGAAGTGATTTTGACCTCAAATCAAGTTATATTAATGATTTTTTAAAAGTTAGGGGGAGATTTCAATATAATCAAATATATTCTGACCGAATCTGTTCTGAGGGGAGGGTTTCTGACAGGAACATTTATTTTCTGAAGTGATTTTGACCTCAAAACAACTTATATTAATGATTTTTAAAAAGTTAAGGGGTAAATTTCAACATAAAATATATTCTGACAGAATCTGTTCTCAGAGGAGGGTTTCTGACAGTAAAATATATTTTCTGAAGTGATTTTGACCTCAAATTAAGTTATATTAATGATTTTTTTTTAAAGTTATGGGGAAATTTCAATATAATAAAATATATTCTGACAGAATCTGTTCTCAGAGGAGGGTTTCTGACAGTAAAATGTATTTTCTGAAGTGATTTTGACCTCAAATCAAGTTATATTAATGATTTTTTAAAAGTTATGGGGAAATTTCAATATAATAAAATATATTCTGACAGAATCTGTTCTCAGAGGAGGGTTTCTGACAGGAAAATGTATTTTCTGAAGTGATTTTGACCTCAAATCAAGGTACATTCATGATTTTTTAAAAAGTAAGGGGGACATTTCAATAAAATAAAATATATCCTGACAGAATCTGTTCTCAGAGGAGGGTTTCTGACAGTAAAATATATTTTCTGAAGTGATTTTGACCTCAAATCAAGTTATATTAATGATTTTTTTTAAGTTATGGGGAAATTTCAGTATAATAAAATATATTCTGACAGAATCTGTTCTCAGAGGAGGGTTTCTGACAGTAAAATGTATTTTCTGAAGTGATTTTGACCTCAAATCAAGTTATATTAATGATTTTTTAAAAGTTATGGGGAAATTTCAATATAATAAAATATATCCTGACAGAATATGTTCTCAGAGGAGGGTTTCTGACAGGAAAATATATTTTCTATAGTGATTTTGACCTCAAATCAAGTTATATTAATGAATTTTTTTTAAAGTTAAGGGGAAATATCAACATAAAATATATTCTGACAGAATCTGTTCTGAGGGGAGAGTTTCTGACAGGAAAATGTATTTTCTGAAGTGATTTTGACCTCAAATCAAGTTATATTAATGATTTTTAATTTGCACTACAGAAAGCTCTGGTTTATGTACGTAGTTTTATAAAAACGTTTTATTTAGTGTATAATTTTTGCATACTTTAAATTATTTGTAAAATATTTTGCAGATTTAATATTTATACAATCATACAAGCACACTTGCACAAATAACTGTTCTTGTCTCATTTGTTACAAATGAAAGGGTGTTCATATGTACAGAATGATGGCAATTGTGTATGTATATAAAAGAAAATATTTAAGCAAAAGTAACACAAATATATGTATATTTTATATGTGTACAATATTTTACTGATTTTCTCTTTATACAGTAATAAAAGCACACTTCCACAACGAACTGTTTTTGTCTCAGATTTATTACAGGGTTGTCATATATACAAAATGATTGCAACTGTTTATGCATATAAACAATTCAAAACCGTAAATAACAAGCAAAGCAACAATACAAAGATAGCAAAAAGACAACATTTTAGCCACTGAGCAGTCCGCTTTGTGCTATTTCTTTTTTTATTTTATTTCTGTTCGATTACTGTCCTTCCACATAGAGCTGTCCTCTTCTGACGACTCTGTCCTGCCATGGCAGAGAGCCTTGGGGTGTCTGAAAGAAGGTTGCCAGGTTCTTCCTCGTCAGAAGTGCGGCTCGTGTTGCTCGAGCAGCAGAGAGGCGCCTTGAATCCTGAAGGTTGTTGTCGCCATCAACAACCCGTCTCCACTCCCCCAGAATTACATCTCTGTTTGTGTTGGTGCTGTCTGTGTAGTTTTGGGGAATGTACCTGGAGTTGCAGGGATTTGCAGCATCTTTGTGTGCCAAGAAATTGTGCAAAGCCACACAGGCCTTCACAATGTGCACAGTGTTCGTTACACTGCAATCCATTGGACGTCCAAAGACCCTCCACGAGACACCAATATGCCAAAAGCATTCTCAATTATTCTTCTTGCTCGGCAATGGCGGTAATTGTACACCTGCTGTTCCAGGGTAAGGGTAGTTCCTGTAGAAAATGAACAAAACAACAATAGTAACTGAGTTTTTCATTTAAAACATCACATACATACATGTCTTTACTATGTTCATATTCAAAAATGTTGGTTTTACCAAAACTTACCAGGATAAGGTCGCATCAGATTCACGCGTAGTGGGAAAGCTGCATCTCCAACAAGGGCGTAGGGGCTCAAAATGTCTGTGCCTGGCAGGGCAGCTGGAGGTGGCAAGCCCAGGGTTCCATCAAGTACTTTCGACCCAAACTCGCTCTCTTTGAAGATACCACCATCGCTTTCCCTCCCTTATGCTCCATTGTCTACCATTGTAAAACGGTAGTGTGCGTCGCATGCCGCCATTAATACAACGGAATGTGTGCCTTTGTAGTTGAAAAAGTCACTACCGGCATTTGGAGGGGCTCTGATTTGAACATGCTTGCCATCCACTGCACCAACACACAAAGGAAAGTTCCATATGCGCCAGAAGTCCTGTGCGATGTCCACCCGCTGTTCCTGCGATGGCACAGCAACATACTCTGGCTGCAGACACTTCCAAATAGCCTGGCACACCTCAGGAATGATTTTGGACACAGTCCGGCTGCCCAGTCTGTAGCTAGCTGCTATGCTATGAAGCGAGGACCCTGTAGCCAAGAAACTCAACGTCACTGCTAACTTTTCCGCTGCACCAACTGGAGCTCGATGTGTTGACTTGTGTTGAAGATTGGGAGCGATTCGATGTAACAAATCGTCAAACATGAAAGCCGACATTCAAAAATATTGAAAATGCTTTTCGGTGTCCATCCACCGCATCTCTTGCACCAAAGTGTTAAATTCCCCATCCACAAGTCTCTTCTGGTTCAGCGGCCACACACCATTGTCTTTTCTTCTTCTTCTTAATTTCTTCTTCTTCCAAGACGAGTAAAGAAGCATATCCTTCTCCATCATTTATGATTCTTCAGTGTTTCTTCCAAACTTCTTGCAATGGTGGATGCAATACAGTTCTTCTACGATCATGTGCTGCCCCCCGATGTCTGGTAGAGCATCGGGAAAAAATTTACTGCGCATGCGTCGAACGCGATCATCTGCGCGCATCCGTTGTGTAGTATAATGTAGCAATTATGGGCGCAGACATAGTTAATGAATGTTCCAAATGATTCGATCAAATGAACATCCCCTTCACAAAGCCCAATTCAGCTCCAGACCCCAGGAAATCGACCATCGATCACAAGAGAGATGGAGGCTCCATTCTGCCCGGAGCTACTAGTTGTTGATAACTGACTTCCTATGGACTTTTGTTCAAAACTTAGTTAAAGAGGACAGAGGACTCGTTGTGATCACAAGACAAAGAAACAACCAGATCTCTGTCTTTTCAATGACCGGTAAATGAACTCCACGTGACTCAGTTAAAACTCCAAGCAAGCTCACAGAAACTGTTACATATGGAGTGCATGAAATTACTGATTATTGGACTTTCATTCAAATAGCCTTCGACATAGCTTGTTAGTGTGTTTACAACTGAATACACGTGACTATTATGCATGTATTTTACTCCCAATTCATGCAATTATGTAACTATTGAATGAGCGGATGAAAAGGCACTGTGTTTGATATTGTTGTGTTCGTATGGATATAATCCAAGAGATGAGCTGAATGAAATCTTTATAGAATTGATCATGTCCTTATAGTAAGAAATTAGGTCTAAATTTACTTCCTGCTTAAGAGCAGGAAACTAAATTATTATAGATAACCCAATTTTATGGGAGGGGTGGAGACTAGGGGTGCACCGATCCGATATTAGGATCGGATATCGGCCGCGATACTGACAAAATAGCTGGATCGGGGATCGGAAAAATGAACAGATCCACAAGCCGATCCAGGTGTTTTTTTTCCGTCGCAGCAGAACCTACGTCATTCGTCAGCTTCACGTGTGTGTCGCATGCTAGAAGCAACATGGAGCGAGCCAGAGAGTCGGTGTGGAGGAGATATTTCACGCTTGCCACGCCAACTAGTTCGTCGGCTGTTTGCAATGTCTGCAAAGTAACTTAAATGTTTCGAGGGGAGGTGGTATTACTGCAAAGTCAGGGTCTTCCCTGCATTGAACATTTTTTGATGGCCGCCAAAGCCTAATTTGACGAGTTATTGTATGTGGAATAGATGCTGCGCTTGTGACTGAGTGACAGAGAGACCGACCAGAGAGCTCCTCCCCCGCGCGCGCTCTCTGGGTCTTCAAAATAATCAGCGTTAGCTCTCTCATATTTCACATATTAATCCAATTCCAAATCTAAAGGTCGGAAGACCGAAACCATGTTGCACGTGACACATTCGGACAATTTTGTCCTTGAATTACCGCTGGGTGTGCATTGCGCTCAAAAAATGTTGACTCTTCTCTGACCAGCTGACATAAAGCATACTTTCAATAAACGGGAGACAAATCATATTCAGTTATGAAGTGTTTTCTGTGTGTTGACATCTTTCGCGATGTTCTAACAGACGGGATTCGCACACAACGCGTCTGCTAATGTCCGATTCGCGACCTAATGACTCCTTTGAACCGAATCATTTTAACGACTGGTTAGATTAGAACAACTGATCTGTCCAACACTGAACTCATGAATCAGTTTATTAATTTACTCAGAACGCATCTGAAATGAGAACACAAGTGTGCTTACCCAATTAAGCAAGAGTGGGTAGTAAGAATTATTTTTAATTATCAACAGTATTTCAGCTTATTTCTGTTGACAATGTGTAGTAAAATAAATAGGCCTAGCCTACAATCATTTAGACAGGAGTGAGGTGAAACCAGAACAAAGTTGTTATTAGCTAGCTGATCATTTTTATTAAATTGCATATGGCAGAAAATTAAGACTATTTGTTAATTTGGAATACTACTTTTTAATATTGATATGATTATATACCAAAACAATTATCTGTAGTGTAAAAAATGTTTGGTAACTGTCAGATTACTATTGTATGTTTGACCAATACACTGTTTTTTTGTTTCCACTGCTACATTTTATTTATTTAAAGAAGTTTGATTACATTCTATTTTAGATTTGAATGCACAATTGTTTTTTAAATAAATAAGAATTCAACACTTTACATACATCTGTTATTTTGTCTTAGTTATGTTTAGTTAGTAAAGTCTGGTGTCTTTAGTCTCTTCAAGGAAGGTATAAGGTGGAAGATATACAGTTTATTATTAATTCAACAATAGTATCGGATCGGTATCGGGTATCGACAGATACACAAAGCCCAGGCATCGGTATCGGTATCGGGACTGAAAAAGTCGGATCGGTGCACCCCTAGTGGAGACACAGTCACCCCTGAAGCCTAATTGGCCAGAACCCATCCAGGGGATGGGCAAATATTTGAGTTTAATCTCAGAACACGAACAAAGTATCCAGTTCAGTTCACGTTTAGTTCTGTTCAAGTCAGCTCAAGTTCGGTTGTAGTTCGGTTCGAGCTGGTTCGCGGCCTGTTCGCAGTTCAGAGATGAGCTAAATCCTAGCAGTTTGACCAGACTTGAGTTCTGAACGGAGAGATCCCAGGAGACGATCTGACAATCGTGGCAGACCAAGATCAGAGAAAATGGGTTAAACAACGATTTCATTCAGGCCATCTGCTTTTCTCTCACTTTCCTTTCTTTTACTTAAAGTTTATTTTCTTTCCGTTAAGTCTCGGGTTCTGTTAAGTTCCGCCGCATAAGTTTCGCAACGAGTCTCCAAAAGCGCGCTTCAACTTCAAACAACGCCCACAAGACTTTCATCCAGCCGCCAACACGCCACGTGATTGGCTTCCCCAGACGTCGACCAGACTTTCAGCAAATCAAAGATCCGGAAAACCCCTGTCCAGCCAGGAGAAGGGAATCCCCCTTGTCAGACGACACACGAGACACAAACGCAAGTAATGCCTCTTGATTCCGAACTGAACTGGTGTATTAGATCAAATGTAATAACCCTGCCTAAGAAACGATAGGAGGTTAAATTACTGATCAATGGTTTCTTCAGGTCATGTGTCATAAATGCATATTATTGCTTAGGATTTCATAATTTATCTCTCTTAGAACTTATTCTTTCCTCACCTTCTTCCTTTCTGCAACGTGTGAATGTGCGAGTGCGTGTGTTTATGTTAGATATTAGTTTGATGTGTTAGAGTAATCAATAAAGTTCTGTTTGTATTCAAAGATAACTGTTCTTGTGTTATGTGCTTATCAATTTAATGTTTTGAACTGCCGATCTAAGTTACCTGGCTGTTAAATAGTGTTTCACTATTGTTCGGATATTAATATCCGCTGCAGAGTTGATATTTACGACCCGTTCAAATGAACGCTGGAAGAGTCATTTGCTCGGCTGTAAAATAGACTCTCAAAATTCCCTATGAATTCATTAATTTGAGCTAAATATACATGTTTCCCTTTAACAGAGCCCCCTTTAAGTTCTTACATATTGGCGGACGAATAAGTTAAGGTGTAAACATTAATTCTGAATTATTTATAAATTATAGTTTCATTCGAGTCTTTCATTTTAATTCAATTCCCCGTTGAGTTATTATTTTATCTGACTCATAGTCGCTACAATACTTTGTGACACGTCCGGGCGCGGTAAGTGAAGTATACCCGGGCCAAGAGTGTAAAGTTGAATGACAGGTGACGAGAACCAATCAGATTGGATAAAATAACACGCATCCAATTCTGATTCGCCAGGGACGCAACTACCTGCATCCGGAGGAGGATCTTTTAGAACCAATTAGAGACCAGATTCAGGGCACATGCTGCCCGTATATTTTTAGACTCAGATAGACGTCCATTTGTCCGGCGTCCCTCACGCATGAAACATATTGAAGAACATATCAAATAACCCATCAAAGCTAGTTTTTATTAAATGCTGAGGCTCTTACTAACAGCCAGCACATCGTATGAGTAAACTATTTTTTTTTTTTTTCACTTTTATATCATTTTTGTATGTATATTTCTGGAATTTTGATGGGGGCGGTGCCCCAGCGCCCTCTATTGACCAGCCGCCACTGAGCTTTATGGCTCAGCGAATTGCCACACATTCACTTCTGCACTGAAGCACCAGTTTCCCGGCACTTCGGGGTAATTTCATCACACATTGAGCCTGGCCCTCTTTTCTCCCGCCACAATATATATATAGGTTGAGCTGCAGGTGATGTTCATCCATGCCGAGATTGTTTTCTAGACAGCATGCGATTTGTGCAGCTACTGTGGGGTCGTCTGGTTGGAATGAAAGGTAGAGCTGAGTGTCATCAGCATAGCAGTGGTATGAGAAGCCATGTGCCTATATGATGGGTCCCAGTCATGTAGTGTAAATTGAGAAGAGGAGAGGTCCAAGCACTGAGCCCTGAGGAACCCCCCGTGGTCAGTTGATGTGCTTTGGATACCTGCCTTCTCCAGGCAACCTTGAAAGACCTACCTGTGAGATAGGATTACAACCAGTGGAGTGGAACCCATGTGATGCCCAGTGATGAGAGGGGGGACAGAAGAATCTGATGATGTCTTATGATGTTGAGGTGCTGTTGTAACCCCTCTTTTGTTTTTGACAGAATTACTAAATCATCTGCAAAGAGGAAACGTTTGAATTCTGATTCAGTCAGGATTGGGACGAGGGCAGTTGAATTATTTAACGCTTTAGGTAATTCATTTATATAAATGTTAAATAGAGTGGGGCTCAATGGACAACCTTGTCTGACTCCTCATTTTTGGAAGAAAATATTAGGAATTTTTTTTTTTTTTGCTTAAATCCAAGCAAAGACTTTGGATTTGTTCTGGTATACATGTTTATTAATGATTGTGTGGAGGGTGTGAATGTGGTCAGATGTTCTGTGTTTGGGCAGAAATCCAATATGACATCCAGAATTTTGTTTTTGTTTTTAGAAAGTTCTGCATCTCATATTAATAATCAAACAGAATATTTTCCCCAGGTTGTAAATGACATATGCTTCTGTAATTGTTTGGCCCAAATTTATCTCCTTGTTTAAAGTATTTAGGCCTTGATTCTAGGTGTCGGGAAAATATCCTACACTCAAAACCATGTTGAATAATATTAATATTGCGGTTTTAAATTTGTTGTTGGTGTATTTGATCATTTAATTTAATATTCCATCAATGCCATATGCCTTGTTGGGTATTAAAGCATGTAGTCTCTCTGTTAGTTCATTTACTGTGATTGGGAAAGCAAGGGGGTTCTAATTGTCTTTAATTTACTCTTTCAGGATTTCTAATTTGTTTTTAATTTCATTTCGAGCAGGATTTGTGTGTTGTTTTGTACAAATGTCCAAAGTGTGTCTTCCATATGTTCCTGTTTTGAATGGCCAATTCTTCAAGAAGTTACTACTATTTATTGACTCCTCCATTTCTTGAAATAATTGTTCAGTGTGCTTTTCCTTTTTTGCTCTTAAGAGTTTGTTTATACACTTTAAAGCTACACTATGTAACTTTTCCGTCCACTAGAGGTCGCCTGTTCAAAACAAAGGCGTAGTTTGATGACGCCACGTTTGAGCGCAGAATCTTGGGACATGTGGTCTTCACCTCACAGCCGGTGAGAGTGAAGAGTCAGGATAGGACTTGGGCAGAAATCATGTTCATGGATGCGATTATTAACATTACTGTAGTATGAAGCAGAGCAGGACTGAGTGTTGTGGAGCTGAGCAAGGCCGCAGGAGCCGGCGGGACTTTTATTATGACATGGTCCCGGCGCCACTTCCTCTTTTCCAGTCATGAGTGTGAGGTAACGCAACTCTGTTTATCATATTAGATATATCTGAGTGTGTTGAAAAGGAAGTTATAACGTTTGCTCGGCGGCTACTATGACACTTGTTCACACTGCAGTGAGAGTTTCTGCTAAATAAAACCGGAAACCGAGGGGAACGCAGATATGACGCAATCGACAGGCGACTCCCTCACACGCATAGCTCACACGTCCCGGTTCCTTGGTTAAAATAGAATATCCCAAATGTTTCCAACTATTTGTACATCGTGAGAAAATGCTAAGTACTCAACTGAACAAAATATATAACACTGGCCTAGTGGTTTTTGGATATTTTACTGCAAAAATCTTACATAGTTCACCTTTAACAGCTTCATGATATTGATGGTGGAGTTCTTGATTGTCAGGATCTCTGTGTTTAATTTTGGTTCTCTCTCTCTCTCTCTCTCTCTCTCTCTCTCTCACACACACACACACACACACACACACACAGGTCTGGTGTCTATTGGGGATCTTTATATAGATGGTAAATTTGTATCTTTTTATCAATTTCAATCTGCATTTAATCTCCCAGGTTCCGACTTTTTCAGTACCTACAAGTGAGACATTATGTTCAAACGGTTATACCACAATTTATTGACAAACCAAAGTCTAATGCCTTCGAGCAATGTTTTGGCGTAATCCTAGCTCTATACACTTGGTTTCACTCTGTGTTAATGCTTTCCAACTGCCTGTGAATACAAATTATATAAAAGAAGCCTGGGCTAAAGACTTTGATGAAGAAGTGT
This sequence comes from Gobio occitaniae, assembly GCA_033150135.1. Classification (NCBI taxonomy): domain Eukaryota; kingdom Metazoa; phylum Chordata; class Actinopteri; order Cypriniformes; family Gobionidae; genus Gobio; species Gobio occitaniae. The sequence goes on along the minus strand of JARQWZ010004072.1, from coordinate 54,128 downwards.
CCGATGAAACTTAAAAAGATTCAAGACTGCTCAACAAATTTGAGACACAGGTTGATTCAGTTTAAAGTGGTACATAGATTGTATTAAACCAAAACTAAAATGAGTAAGATATACAATTCTTTTTCAGGTGTGAGGCTTCTTTATGGTGTGAACTCTCATGTGCCTGTTAAGGTTTCCTTTACATCTGAAACTCTTTCCAGACTGTTGGCAGGTGTAAGGCTTCTCTCCAGTGTGAACTCTCATGTGCCTGTTAAGGTTTCCTTTACATCTGAAACTCTTTCCACACTGTTGGCAGGTGAAAGGCTTCTCTCCATCGTGAATTCTCATGTGGACTTTAAGGTCTCCTTTATTTCCGAAACTCTTTCCACACTGTTGGCAGGTGTAAGGCTTCTCTCCAGTGTGAACTCTCATGTGTCTTTTAAGGCTTACACCTGGAGCGAAACTCTTTCCACACTGTTGGCAGTTGTTAGGCTTCTCGCCAGTGTGAATTCTCATGTGACAGTCAAGGTTTCCTTTACATCTAAAACTCTTTCCACACTGTTGGCAGGTGTAAGGCTTCTCTCCAGTGTGAACTCTCATGTGCCTGTTAAGGTTTTCTTTACATCTGAAACTCTTTCCACACTGTTGGCAGGTGTAAGGCTTCTCTCCAGTGTGAACTCTCATGTGACAGTCAAGGCTTCTTTTACATATGAAACTCTTTCCACACTGTTGGCAGCTGTAAGGTTTCTCTCCAGTGTGAACTCTCATGTGACAGTCAAGGTTTCCTTTACATCTGAAACTCTTTCCACACTGTTGGCAGGTGTAAGGCTTCTCTCCAGTGTGAACTCTCATGTGCCTGTTAAGGTTTTTTTTTAAGTTTGAAACTCTTCCCACACTGTTGGCAGGTGAAATAACTTTTAGTTCCTGTCTTTTGAGCTCTTATTTGCAAGGAAGTCTTTTTAGCCTGTGTCAATCTTTCTCCAGTCATTAAGTCCTGATGTTTATCATAATGGTCTTTCTCTTCTTCCCTTTCATTAAGTTCATGACTTGCCTCTTTCAATGCCATGAGATCTAGGGCAGAAACAGACATAAAACAATTTAGATATTTAAAGCATCAATAGCAGAGTACAGGGTAGTATGATATATAACCTACCCTATCCTAGGGATCAGGGGTGGGCAGCTTTGGTCCTGTAGGGCCACTGTCTTGCAGAGTTAAACTTTAATGAAAGACGCCTGCCTTTAATTTTCAAGCAGTCCTGAAGACTGAGTGGGTTGAATTTTGCAGGTGTGTTTGATAAAGGATGGAGAGGTGCTGGGCGGTTAGAAGGTATATCACAGTTTTTATATAGCCTATTCAATTAATACATTAATAATAATAATAAGTATGCTTTACTGTGCAATATATGTAATAATTTCAAGGTAGACAGAGCTTTTATTTTGCCGGCTTGGAATGAAGACCTTTGAGTTTCAGTTTTAACAAGCAGTATATTATTTATTAATTTATTTACTTATTACCTAAGTATGCTCTAATGTAAAATATTAATATATTTGTTTGTTCATGTTGTACCGAACTTTGATTTTTACTGGTTGTCTTGAAGACCTGTGATATCCTGTGTATATGAAACGACAAATGTCGATAGTTTTATCAAATGGTGAAATGTTCATTAAGTGACTGTGACCCTACAGATGAAGATCATGTGCCCTCGTATAGTGAGACCGCAGATTCACTCATTCACACACAGGGCAGAACAAACCCACTTCAGATTTCAATAGCCGTTCTTATGAGCTTTAATATTCACAGACAATAGTCCATATCAGTCTCTGATTTATTGTACAGTCACTTTGGATCTATTCATCCAAAAATTCAGTGATATATCATGCTCATGTACTCATACTCGTACCAAAGACCGATACCTCACATGACGTAACTGACAGAATTTTCTGCCCGAGACACCGGCAGCTAGCCTGATGTCGTCATACTCAATTCTAGTCAGAATATGAGTCTGATACTGCTCCGTTGGGCTGTGATTATGGGGCGTGTTTCAACCGAACCAGGAAAGACCTCAATTGGATAGACCTACAACCAATCAGAGCAACGGAGCGACGCATAACGTTAGTTGTCAAATGTCAACAGAACTCAACTGCACTGTGTTGCCATGTCCGCGGGTTGAAGCGACCCCAATTATGTAATATACAGACCCAGGAATGCGATTTTTAGCTGCCAGCCCTGCCAAAATAACACATATATTTTACCCCCCAAATGCCTTTTTTCCCGGAGAACCCCCCCGGAAAGCTATTGGGCTTGTTTTTGGCTAGTTTTGAGGAACGTTAGCAATTGGGCGGGTTTTGTTGTAAAAACTTGGCAACCCTGTACCTGCACGCACGCTGGAATAAGTAGCCTAACGTTAGAAGATAAATATGAGTGTAAACGATCTTTGCTGGTGTTGTAAAAAAAAAGGATACACAGAGTTTACTTACCAACACGATCATCATTTCTGAGAGAAATAGTAAAGGTGAACGCATATACGAACAAGTTCTCCGTTTAGGATTAGAACAAACTCAACCCAAGCGCCTTTGATGACGTAGATGATTACGTTACTGTTGATCATCTGTCCATTAGGGCTGGGCGATATGTAAAAAATATCATATCGCGATTTTTTCTGGGGATATCACGATTCACGATTTTTATCCCGATTCTTTTTCAAGTTGTTTTTTTAAGACTATTTTGCAAATTACAAAAGGTACAATACAACCAAACTAATGTACCCATATAAAAAATATACTCTTACCATATATGTTTAAGAATATTTTAATCAAGTGAAGATTTAATGCAAGTGCTATTCTGCAAAGAAAGAACATTCCACAAGACTTGCATTACAATTATTGTACCATCAAAATGAACATTTGTTTAACAAATCTATCTGTCGTCATACAGGTCATGTTTGCTTCTTTCAGTCCCCAACATTCAAGCGCGTCCTTAAGACCTTGCGCTATGAGCTCGCTTGTGTGGTCTTGTGGAAAATATGTTGTTTCTAGACACGCACTGCACAACTTCCACTCATGAATAAAGTGAATCGTCAGACTTAAATACGGCTCTGACGTACGGCTAGACCATAAATCAGCCGTTGTAGCAAAAAACTTTACGTTTTGAATTTTATTTTGAATCTTGCTGCGGCACTCTGAATAAAGCTGTGGAATGGCAGTGGAGGAGAAATATTTGCGACTGGGTATTTCGTAACGTGGATCTACGACTTTGAACAGTCTTTTAAAGCCCTCATTTTCCACAGTCTTTATAGGAATCATGTCTTTGGTCAGGTAAAATGTCACGGCATCAGTTACGTCTTTCCAGCGCTTGCTCGTCCTCTCATACGGAGCTCCTTTCTGATATGTTTCTTTCGTTAGAGTTGTTTGTTTAAGCCTTGTCGTTTCTGGCTGCTTGGTTGTACCTGGTGATGTCCTCGCGTGGGGTCCTTTTAAAATTAGACTCTCTGCATATTCTTTCGGGTGCTTTCTCTTGAGGTGATTAAAAAGGTTTGTTGTGTTGCTATCCATCGTGCGAATCGTATCATTGCAACATTTGCAAATAACTATTGTTTGAGCTGTGTCTGTTAGCAAAAATCCGAACCATTTCCATATTACAGAAGTTGCATTTTTTTTAGGAACCAACTCCTCCGTGTTTCCCTCCATTGTCACGGGCTCCGTCACTTAATCTCACTGAATTTACGAGCAACATATACGAGATTGTTAACCTGGCGCCGTCTATCGAACTGCTAAGGATATAACGTGTTGCGCACTATATATGGCGATACAACGATTTTTCTGAAAAAGTGGATCGTGCAGTAATTTTGATCGTCCACGATCAAATATCGTGTTATCGCACAGCCCTACTGTCCATCATCGTCTAAAGCCCGCCCTGACAATTTCATTGGTCCGAACAGTTTCTGTTCGGGCATAATTACTTCTCTACCGATCAAGTCCAGACCGAACTGCCCGAGTAAAAATGTTGTGGGCGGGGCTAAGTTCGGCTGGCATCCAGGCTAACCGGCAGCAGCATCAGACACAATGTCAGCCTCAGGGGTGTGGAAATGCTTCAAAATTAATGACAACAACCCACACATCAGTGACTACAAACCCACCCACTCCACCCCCGCAGCCACTGATGTCAACTTCCTGAACGAGCTAAATTACTTTTATGCTCGCTTTGAAAGAGACAACAGAGAAACTGCCACCAAGCTCAAACCCTCAGCTGACCCACCAATCACACTCTCCTCCACAGATGTCTGCAAGGCACTGAGCCGGATCAGCACGCACAAGGCTGCTGGACCAGACAACATCCCTGGTCGTGTTCTCAGGGCATGTGTGGAGCAGCTCGCTGGGGTTTTTACAGACATTTTCAACCTGTCTCTTGCCCAAGCAGCTGTACCATCATGCTTTAAACGCACTTCCATTGTGCCAGTGCCAAAACACTCTAGCCCGAGGTGCCCTAATGACTACCGCCCTGTAGCACTCACACCCATCGTTATGAAGTGCTTTGAGCGGCTGGTCCTGGAACACCTAAAAGACTCACTACCATCCTCATTGGACTCACACCAGTTTGCCTATCGCAGCAATAGGAGCACAGAGGATGCAGTTTCCATGGCACTGCACTCTGTGCTCACTCATCTGGACAATAAGAACACTTACGCACGCATGCTGTTTGTTGACTTCAGCTCAGCATTCAACACTGTCATCCCAACCAAGTTAATAGCCAAACTTAGAGACCTGGGCATCAACACCTCAATGTGTAACTGGATTTTGGACTTCCTAACTGACAGACCCCTGAATGTTCGTTCAGGGCTCACCTGCTCCACATCCATCACTCTTAACACTGGTGTACCACAGGGCTGTGTGCTAAGCCCTTTTCTCTACTCCCTCTTCACCGCCGACTGCAAGCCTGTGTATGGATCTAATTCCATCGTCAAGTTTTCGGACGACACTACGGTGATTGGTCTCATCAGCAACAACGATGAGACTGCCTATAGGGAGGAGATCCAGCACCTGGCCACATGGTGCACTGAAAATAACCTGCTCCTCAACACCACCAAAACGAAGGAGCTCATCGTGGACTTCAGGAAGGAGTCAAGAGGCACACACGACACCATCCACATCAATGGAATGGCTGTTGAACGTGTCTCCAGTTTCAAGTTCCTGGGGATCCACATCTCGGCGGACATGTCGTGGACGACCAACACCTCCAGCCTGGTCAAGAAGGCTCACCAGCGCCTCTTCTTCCTGAGGACACTGAATCAGCTCTCCTCGGCTATCCTGGTGAACTTCTATCGCTGCGCAATAGAAAGCATCCTGACCAACTGTGTGGCAGTATGGTATGGGAGCTGCTTTTTTGTGGAGCGAAAGGCACTGCAGCGGGTGGTGAAAACTGCCCAGCGCATCACAGGGACTCCACTGCCTGCCATCGAGCACATCCAGAGGAAACGCTGTCTGCACCGAGCTCGCAGCATCCTCAAGGACTCCTCTCACCCAGCCCACAGACTGTTTTCTCTCCTGCCCTCCGGCAGGCGTTTCAGGATCCACCGGACCAGGACCAGCAGACTAAAGAACAGTTTTTTCCCCAGAGCTGTCTCTTTACTGAACTCGAACCCCCGCTGATCCACTTCCCTCATATACTGATAACTCTCCTCTCCCCCCTCACATCTGCCTTCACTTTGTTATTTGCACTACCGACTGTTTATTACAGTCACAACTGTTTACTTATGTATTTTGCACTACCATACCTTAACTGCATTATGCTCATTTGCACTGCCGACTGTTATTTACAGTACCAACTGTTTACATTTGCATTTTGCACCGTACTTATAACTGTAATATGCAACCACTTTCCACTGCACTTTCACACTTTTTTTTCGGATAGCTTCTGTCCATAATTTATTGCACTACCTTAATCCACTACCATATTCCTAATTTTAGCCTAACATATCATTGTATACCTCTATCTGTAAAATTCTGTTTATAGTAATAGCCATCTGTATATTATATTATATTCATAGTACATATCCACCTGTAAATTCTGTTTATAGTAATAGCCATCTGTATATTTATTCACTGTACATTTTCACCAGTAAATTCTGTCTATAGTAATAACCATCTCTCTATTTATAGATATATTTATATATATTCAGTACATATCCATGTCCTGCACTTATGCAAACGTTGTATATCCTGCACTTGCTGCTATTGCACTTCTGGTTAGACCTAAACTGCATTTCGTTGCCTTGTACTTGTACTTGTGTAATGACAATAAAGTTGAATCTAATCTAATCTAACATTGCGAACTGCATGCTTGAGGTACGAAACCCAGTTCATATAATACAAGTAACCTGATAAAACATCTAAAATTAAAACACAAAAATGGGCACGGAGAATTTGCCTCTAGCAGTAGTAGCACTAGGCAACTCCACCAAAACTAATCAGCTTAAGGGCACAATGGATAGATTTCAGTCTACAACAAATCATGCTCCATGCAAAGCAATTTCGGGGCTTGCATACGGGTCAAGTGATAGAAAGCATATTGGAGGAAATGCTTGCGACTTGGGCAATACCGAAAAGTTCTGTACATGTTGTGGTCCGTGACAATGCCAAAAACATGATAAAGGGCACGGAGGAGGCTGGAGTTCAGTCTTCCATGTGCCTCATATGCTGCGGCTGACTGTCCCGGAGGCTCTGCTATCACAGCGCAGTGTTGCGGAGGCTTGGGGAATCGGCCGCAAAATAGTCGGCCACTTTAAACATTACAACCTGGCATACTCTCAGTTACAGGATATCCAGATACAGCTCGGTCAGCCCATTAAAAGACTCCAATAAGTAGGGCTGTACGATTAATCGAAAAATAACCGAAACCGACATTCAGAACCTCTAACCGACGTATTTTTCCCATGTCGATTATTTCGGTTTTCACGTGACTCCGCCCCGTCAGTCACATCAAGTGCAGTTTGAAGGCACACAGAGAGATGCAAGAGCAGTTATCTTTGTTTATAGATGCCCAGAATCACTATAGCAACTGCATGTTTTACACAGTTTATACAGGTCAGTTAATTGCTGTTCTTATAGCCTACGCGCTGACACACACACACACACACAGACAGACGGCGCGTGCAAGCCCCGAAGCCGCTTTCACTTTCGTGCTCATAAAGTTTGTCAAGTAAATGCGTTTAAAGGCTTGCCTCAACGCTGTCCTGTGACTAAACTAAAGTCACTAAAGTAGCTTAGAAACTCAACCGTTATAGCATATATTTTAATACCTTTAAAGTAGGCTAAGTACAAACCACAGCTTCATAATGAATAGAGACGGTTATGAGTAATTCACACACACACACAATCACTCTCTCATTGATGCATTCAGATAAATGTAATGTAGGCCTACAGTGTTAATTTATTTGTATCTGATGTACAACAAACAGAAATCTGGCCCATAGACAATAACTGCTGAAAGTGAACCGTTTTCTTCAAGTATTTTAAAATTAACAAAGAAATGCACTTTTTCATTAGAAAAAAAAATTCCACCTTTTAATAGTAACAAATATTTACAGTAAAAACCTTATCAGGAAATTCCTCAAAAACCTTACGAGGGCAAGAAAAAAAGAAAAGAAAAAAAAAAGCGAAATAATCGTTCATTAATCGCAATCGAGGCAAAATGTTCAATTAATCAAGGTTTTTATTTTTGGTCAAATCGTTACAGCCCTAATCAGATGTGTATTATGTTGAACTAATGCCTGATATATTGTGACAAACGAACACTCAGACAGAAGCTGTGACTAAAGTAAAGTCACTAAAGTAGCTTGGAAACTCAACCGTTATAGGCATATATTTTTATACCTTTGAAGTAAGTACAAACCACAGCTTCATAATGAATAGAGACAGTAAAAGTAATTCACACACACAATCACTCTCTCATTAATGCATTCAAATAAATGTAATGTAGGCCTACAGTGTTAATTTATCTGTATCTGATGTACAACAAACAGAAATCTGCTCCATAGACAATAACTGCTGAAAGTGAACCATTTCCTTCAAGTATTTTAAAATCACAATGCACTTTTTCATTAGAAAAAAAAATTCCACCTTTAATAGTACAAAATATTTACATGACAAACCTTATCAGTGAACTTACTCAAAAACCTTATGAGGGCAAAAATAATAATAATAATAATAATAATAATAATAATAATCGTTCATTAATCGTAATCGAGGTCAAATGTTCAATTAATCGAGGTTTTTATTTTTGGTCAAATCGTTACAGCCCTACCAATAAGATGTGCAGACTCGTTGGAATAGCACAATTTACATTGTGCAGTCCCTGATCGAGCAGAAACGGGCCATTGGAGTGTGTGTGTGTGTGTGTGTGTATATATGTGTGTGTGTGTGTGTGTGTGTGTGTGTGTGTGTGTGTGTGTGTGTGTGTGTGTGTGTGTGTGTGTGTGTGTGTGTGTGTGTGTGTGTGTGTGTGTGTGTGTGAAAATGAGCTCCCTGCCACTCTAAACGCAAACCAGTGGAATCTTACGGAGAAGATGATAAATGTCTTGGCTCCTTTGAAGAAATGACTCGTCAAGTGAGTTCTTCAGATGCTTTAGCTCAGATGTAATTCCTGCCTTAAAAATTTTTTGGGTGGCCACCAAAACAATTTTTGTCCCACCAAAAGCCTCATTTGAACAGTTATTGTGATTTATAAGTGATGTAGATGACTGAGCTGCACTTGTGACACGGCGCATGTTAACTGGGAGAGAGAGCAGAAAGACTCACACACTCTCCTTGCACATATTAATCAAATTCAACTGAATTGACACAATGGTAAAAAGTCAGAAGACCAAATTCATGTTGCACATGGCACATTCTGACAATTTTTTCCCCTCAATTACCACTGGGTGTGAATTGTAACGTTGCCTCTTCTCTGACAAGCGTTTTGCATGTGCAGCTTATAAGCCATACTTTCAATAAACTACAAAAAAATCCTATCCAGGGTTGCTGCAGGTTTCACCAAGTCAAATTTTAAGACCTTTTTAAGACCATTATGAATTAAATTTAAGACCTATATAATCACACAATAAAAAAAACGTACAAAGGAAATGCAGAATCACAAAATACTAAAGATACGGAAACAAACAGTGCTTTAAGTTCAAGTACCGTTTTTTCCCCTGTTGTTTGTTTAACATTAACACACAGACAGGAGCAGGTATAAGCTGTATTAGTATGCTTTCACTTTAAGAACTACAGTAATGTGCAGATCCAATACTGACACACGTCCCAAACTTTTTTACTCAAGAGTCAAGAAATAACCGTGAATAAGAACATAGGGATATGAATGTGTGTATGATCATTCAAAGACACATTCGGTACACTCAGGCAAACTGACAGGCGGCAAACGCGTGCACAAAATTCACAGCCATTCTGACATCGGTTTGTGTCTACCGAATTGAGTTTGTGGATTACATTGCTTTTATTAACTCTTTTTAGTGCTATCGGACTTATCATACTTTTTTTTGGTCATTATGCGAGATGGCAGGTGAGAAAGATTCACCTTTGCTTTCACGATCGCGTGAACTGGAGAACTGAAGCTGAAGAATAAAATCTGTTTGATGCGTCTGTGGTACAATCCGAAAGAGACCCACGCCAATAACATGAAAGCTGATTGGCTGCAATATAAGATGCATGCTGGTCTCATTTGTAGTTGTAATAAAGCAAACTATAGTAGGACTAGCGAAAGAAAGAACTACAACAGCCCGGAATAAACACACACACACACACACAAAAGCGCTGCGGGGGCATTTCAATGAGCATTAGAGGTAGCGTTACATGGACGTAGGATAATTTAAGACCTGTTTAAAACTATTTAAGACCTAGAACTCAATCCTTCAGAGAATTTAAGACTTTTTAAAGCCTAAAATGTTGGTTTTGAAATTTAAGACATTAAGACTTTTTAAGACCCCGCAGGAACCCTGCTATACAGTTTGAAGTGTTTTCTGTGTCGACACAAATCTTTCGCGATGTTCTGACAGCCGGGATTCACACACAACTAGGGGTGTAACGGATCGCAGTTGATCCGTGGTCCGTACGGACTCATGATCCGTAGTGTGATCCGAACCGTGAGTTTTGTGATCCGTTACACCATTACACACAACACATCCACTAATGTCCGATAATGAGTTAGTTTGTGATTTTTTATAATTTTATTTTGATAGACCTGTTTCTTTGCATTTATTTTAAATGTATTGTCTGTATCGTGCTGGCTTACTAAGTTGCAAATTACTATATAAAAGTAAATTACTCAAAATACCCTTGTTTGAGGTGTACCATAAAGCTTACATAATAAATGTTAGTAATATGTACATAACGCTCGTCATTTATTTATTTGCCAAACAACAGCAATTTTCTTCAAATCTGCAGTTCTGGGTATGCGGACCCACAGCAGCTTTGGTGCCTTCGCTCTGTTGTTATGTATCGACATCACTGTCCCGCATTCTCATTGGTTCGCTGGCATTAGAGGGATTTAAGGAGAAGGGTAAGCTGTGAGCGAATCGCTCGCCCAAGAGGAAAAATTTGCTCTCAAGGATTTCGATCACAGAATATCACATTGTGTTTGATACGAAACTAAATAAAGTGAAAAAAGTCATAACTGAATCTATTTTCATAGTATTTTATTTTTAAGGAAAACTGTTAAAGACTGACCTACTGTAAGCAGACCTGTAACTATCTGAGGCTGTTAATCGTAGTCTGTGTGTTTGTTAAAGTCGTCATTATTTCTGCATTATTTCAACTTATTTTTTTAAATAATAACTATATTTTTATTATGCTTACATTTATTCTAATTATATTTTACTCATATTTTATTTAGAATAGGCTACTAATATTTATTATATTCTACTTATTTTTAATTCTTAATAAAATATTTTTAAAGCACTTCTGACATTTAAATTGACACCGGTCATGGTGTTTCTTATTTGTCATCTCTGATTTAGATGCGTGTCCTCAGCCGATGCGCTGTACCGTTTAAATGTGAAGCATTTAGTTTATGCGACATTAGTACCAATTAGCGGAATTACAAAAATACAACATATTTTGCAAACTATGCGTCATGAGAGTAAGCAACTGATCAGCTAACACACTGACTAGAGCGACGGCGAATGCGCTTATCTTAAACTCATCCAACGTACAGAGGCATTTTTGATATAACATGTCACTCAGCATACCTGTGTTTAAAAGTCACAGCTCACCACTGATATATATATATATAATATATATATAGTGTCTTTAGCGTCCTTGTTTGTGCCCGCCTCCCACTCCGGTTTGAATCTCGCTCGGAGCGGGTCAGTAGGACCGGTGACATATATCCAAATAAATAACCTAATACAAGTAATGAACTTTATCTTGTGTTCTCACTCAGCAGCAGCTGTTTATATTTATATGTAAGGCTATACAGCCACCTAGTGCTTACACCTTTGCATTGCAGATGATAAATGTGCATAACTCAGATGTAAATATTTAGTGTATTTACTAAGTATTAAAGGGATTTTTAGTAAAATCCCTCTTAAAATAGAAAATATTAAAGGGAAAACTATCCTTTATTTCTGTAGAGCTGGACATCTGAATAAAGATCAAATGACTGAGTTCAGCTTTGAGAATGAAACCAACCTGTTTGTTCCTCAGTTTCTTCAATCTTCACGTCTTCACTCTCCTCTTTCTCTGTTTGTTCCTCAGTTTCTTCATGTTTCACTCTCAATGTTTCTTCAATCTTCACGTCTTCTCTCTCCTCTTTCTCTGTTTGTTCCTCAGTTTCTTCATGTTTCACTCTCAATGTTTCTTCAATCTTCACGTCTTCTCTCTCCTCTTTCTCTGTTTGTTCCTCAGTTTCTTCAATCTTCAGTTCTTCACTCTCCTCTTTCTCTGTTTGTTCCTCAGTTTCTTCATGTTTCACTCTCAATGTTTCTTCAATCTTCACGTCTTCTCTCTCCTCTTTCTCTGTTTGTTCCTCAGTTTCTTCATGTTTCACTCTCAATGCTTCTTCAATCTTCACGTCTTCACTCTTCTCTTTAATGAACTCCATCTTTATAAAAGTGTGTCACGTGGATCTCAGTCACTTCTCCAGGAGTTTCTCTGTGTTTGTCCTGTTTTAGATGAGAATAATTAAAAGAAAGAAAATTAAATCCGGTTAATCGCACTAGTAATGCAGTCAGTCAGAGGGATCGTTTTTATTTTATTAAACTTTAAAAATTACAGAATTTCACTAGATTTAACTAGTGATTGGTAGTGGCCAATAAAAGCTATTATTTTCACTATTGGCCATTTGCTGATTGTTTAAAACAGCCCATGATCAGGGCTGATGGTGTGCTGTCAATCAAAAGGGTCTGGAACAACGTGTCCGACACCTTATCTTTAGGACAATTATCTTTAGGGGAAGATAATGCGACAATAACGCATAGACAGTTAAAAATAGCAACATAAAAGCTGGCTCAATTTGACCCTTTGAATCACCCGTAGCTCAAGACAGGGTTGCAGGTCGGCAGTTTTTCCCTCAACTAAACATGATCTGTAGCGCCTCTCATCCAATAACCACTAATAGCACTTTGCTTTGATACTTCTAAACAGAAACAGTGTCATCTTTCAAACTCTGTCCAGTTTATCACGAAATTCAAAGAATAAACGTTGTTTTGACGCATGTGGCAGATCGTGACAGATCGCTGTAGTGCCTCAGTTCAAGCGGAGCGCGAGTCGTCTCTAACACTTTAATACAAGTTATATCTAAAAAAAATGCATGAATATGAAAAGGTATGTTGAAAGATACAGTACAACTTACCGAAATCCCTATCATCACTCGTGTAATCACACAATCAGTGTTTCAACAGAAAGAAGTCACTTAACACTGCATTAGCCTAGCAATACCTCAGGAAAGTCATCCGATGTTAACGATAAAGAAACACTAGAGAGGAGCTGACTTACTGTTAATTATATATGTATATAATTGAATAAATGTGTAATTTATTGCTTTTGAACAGACAAGTGCTTTTGAAAAATACCTTATATGTGCATTTGAGTTGCAAACGTTTCAGTTTTTTTATTTGGGTGTAATTAGCCTATTATATCGCAAATAAATAGCAGTTTAATACAATACCTTTGTATTGTTTGTTTGTTGTGTGTCGAATAAGAGTGTGCTCTGTATAGTTTGCGACATTATTTGGGAGAGGGGTTTTTATTCCACAAGAAAAAAAATAAAACTATCTGTATCGGTTGAGAAATTTAGTATCAGTTCATCTCTAAACATTTAGCAAATATAAATTGAAACGACAATAATTGAAATAAAATATATATTTTTTAATTTAAAATAAATGCACATCACAAACATGCTAAATTAATTTACCAGAAATACAGTTCTTTGGCCTTTTTGACTTTTTAAAAACTTTACAGATTCTTCTAAATAAACTTTAAAGGCTGTTTGAAAAATCACCAAAATTGGGTTTTGAGTTACTCCGTTTAGTTTGATGAATATAAAACTTTCCTAATAACAAAAACAAATCAATAATATATATTTTTGTTTTAGAAAAGTCATGTTCATTTGAATGAAGTAAAACAGATTTAAGAAGACTAGATTTCGGTTAATTTTAACACTCAGACATCTCATATCTAATGTGTGTTTCTCAGGATATATTCTGAGAACAATGTTAAATGACTCTTCTTTGGTTTTATTTGTTACACAATACCAACTGAGAAAACCCCTAAAAATATGTTCAAACTAGTTTAGATGGAGGAGAAGAGATATAAACCAAAAGAGATGTAATCGATTGGTCACGGTTTATCTAAAAACAAATGTTTGGAGACTTAACTTTTTTTTTAAATTATTATTAAAAATAATTGCTCTGTTGAATATTTTCCCTAAACTTTCATTTAAACAAATTGGTGGTATCTATTTTTCCTTAGATGCAGTTTTCTTCACCTCTTTGATTATCTAATTTTCACAGGCAAGTCATTTTGACACAGTGTTTTGTTTTTAAACATAACTTCTCTCTGAAGTAATATTCATATCATACACCAAAGAAAAACTTTGGTTTTGAGTCTAATATATTAGTTGGTCAGGTGTTGAGTTCTGATGGTCAGCTTTTGAGTATTACTGAACTAAATGTAAGTGTCATATTTCTGTTAATGAATAGTGTATTGTCATGAATTTTATTTCTGCCAAAATTATATCTCAATTCATCAGTCAGAGCGACAGTTAATGGACCTAAATGACCTGATAAGACTAAACATACTCAAAACTAACACTACAAATCAATAAAAGAATGTAAATTATACAGACCCTTGATATATTAGGCAGTTTAGCTATTTCATGTTTTGTAGAAATCGAGATAGAGATAGAAATATGACGCTTTGAATCACTGAATCATTTGTTATGAATCACTCGGTTCAATTGAGAGTCGAAAGCTGCTCCGGTTCTGTCGTCACTCAGAGACTGAACTCATGTTTGAACTGATTCACCATAAAGAGCGAAATGAGCCGCTCCTTCTGTTACTCATGAGTTTATTCTGTTACTTTACTCACACGACGCTGATAAATGTTAGATAAAGCAATGCAGTGATAATAAATAATTCATTCTGCGTCACTATAACTTTAAACGCTTAAAACACAAACCTTTCTTCAGCATAATCACAACAGACGCAGGAGCGCGGCGCGGCCTTATGACGTCACACACCAATACCAAAATAAAAGTCCCGTTCACTGACGAGTCTAAAATCACAGAAGTGCATAGAAATTTACATAGAAAAATATATTAATAAAGAGTTGAATGTATTATTGAAATACATTTAATAGCACAATGGTAAGCTACTAATACAGTTCATATTGAGAGATTATTTTTTTTTAATTACTCTAAATCAACACACAGTACCCAACTTTATTTTTTACTGCTTGTATATACACAATATAGAAAACACACATACAGAAATTAAATGAATGACAAGCAAATAACAGGGTTTCTGTGAGTCCTTAAAAATGTTGTTCAAATTTAAGGCCATAAAAAGTCATAAATAGTATAACAAACTTAAATGATCGCTTTCAAAGGCCTTGAATTTGTGTCTGTGAAAACAGAGGCGCTGTGGTTTGGATTTATGCAGATATCTGTAGTTTGAGAGAGAAGAGAGACCGAGCAGTTTAGATTCAACCCTCAAAATAAAGCTTTTTTTCTTATGTTTTATGTCTACTTTATCATGTTTATCGTCAGTTATTAGTTTATGGCTATAAAATGTAAAGTTTTAATGAAAACAAATTTACTGATTCTAGAATAATCATATTTTTTAGACATTCTATACCTATGTTCATGTATTTTTAGACTCAAATGGATTTTATACGTCCACATTTTTAATATCAGAATTAAAACCTGCAGACATTTATATGCATTTCAATACTGACTCATGTATGTTCTGGACTGACAACGCTTTTCCAAGCTGGAAATGACAATGGAAAAATGTTATTAATCCACAATCCATGATTTGTACTTGTGTCCTACCTGTAGATGTCTCAATCAACATGCTCTGTGTTTCATACACACTCAGTGCAGTCTATGAGTCTATAAAGTCTCCATGAGCAGATGTGGATCACACATATTAATACACTCAAACACTAAGTCCATCAGTCCACACTTGTCCATCAGGCCATGTGCTCTAGTGGACTATAGAAGCAAATGTGATGTGGTTGAATCTGAGATTTCTTAATGTCAGCATTGCAGATTTGAAATTTAAAATGTGATTTCTTAATCAGAGCCTCTTTCACTAACGTGACAACAGACTCATGAAAGTCAGACGGCCGCAGCCCGGGCCCTGATTTAAATGACCAGTTCAAGAGGGGAAAAGCTTTTTCTGAATCTTGAAGGCAGGCTCGGGACAGGGGCCGGAGGAGGAGGAGGCCCTGACGAGGAAGCTGAAGTACTTCTTCATGCGCCCCTCTGACAAATACCAATCTAAAGGTACAGGTACATTAACCCACTGAGAGGCTTCCTGTCTGCGACATCATTCGATCGATGATGTTGGAGCTGTGGGTTGCCACACAGTCATGTGTGTACACGGAGTACAGGAGTGGGCTGAGAACACAGCCCTGAGGGGCTCCAGTGCTGAGAGTCAGTGGTGAGGAGATGTTACTGCCCATTCTGACCACCTGGCGTCTGTTTGACAGGAAGTCCAGGATCCAGCTGCATAACAAGCTGTTTAAGCCTAGAGCCCGGAGTTTCCCGTCAAGTATGGAGGGCACAATGGTGTTGAATGCTGAGCTGTAGTCTACAAACAGCATTCTCACATATGTGTTCCTCTTTTCCAGGTGGGAGAGAGCAGTGTGTATGGTGGATGAAATGGCATCATCAGTGGAGCGGTTTGTGCGGTATGCAAACTGCAGTGGGTCCAGTGAGGGGGGGAGAACAGAGCAGATGTGGTTTCTGACTAGTCTCTCAAAGCATTTACTGATGATGGGGGTCAGAGCAACAGGACGCCAGTCGTTTAAGCAGATGATTTTTTTTTTTGAAGCATGTGGGGACCACAGACAAGGAGAGGGACAGGTTAAAAATGTTCGTAAAAACTCCAGCCAGTTGGTTCTTAATGAGGAAGTGGAGAATGTAGAAATATATAATGGAAAATTATGTCAAGTATTATATAGTACAGCTGAACAAATTATTGGGAAAAGTAAAGGAATAAAAAGGAATAAATCAGTCCCGTGGTGGACATTATTATGTAGCAAAGCAATTCAAGCTAGGAATAAGGCTTTTAAAAAGGTTAGGAAGACGTATACATTTGATGAATTAATTATATATAAAAAAGCACAAGCCAATGTGAGAAGGATAATAATCGATTATGGAAGTATTTTTTATGGATCTGCATCAAAATCCTTGATTAAGAAAGTTGAAACTATTCAGGCACAATCATTAAGAATATGTTGTGGGGCTTCTCCTATATCAGCATTACAGGTGGAGGTAGGAGAGATGCCAATTTATATACATAAATTAAAATTAACAATTAATTATTGGATTAATATTAAAGGGTATCCAGAGAAACATCCAGTCAATCAAATTCTAAAAGAGTGCTGGGAATATGGAAATGATAATATCAGTAGTTTTGGCTGGATAGCAAATAAAGAGGCTATGAATATGGGTATTAATGAAATACTAGTTAGTCCCTCTATTGTAATGTCAAATATTCCCCCTTGGCTGCTACCTTTACCTCAAGTCGATTTTTATATCCAACATAAAATTAAAAATGAAAAGTCTATACGGAAGGAAGTTGTTGTTCAGCAGTATTTGGATCAAGCATACTCCTCAATGCTCCATATATACACAGATGGGTCAAAGGATCCTACATCAGGACATACAGCTGCAGCTCTATATATTCAGAAATTCCCAGTTGAAATTCAGAAAAGAACAAATAATTTTGCTTCTGTTTTTACTACAGAGCTGATAGCAATTTTATTGGCAATTCATTGGGTGGAGGAAGTCAAGCCGATAAGGGCAGTTATTTGTTCAGACTCTCTGTCAGCTTTAAATAGTTTAGTAAGTGGACAGTCAACAACAAGACAATAATTAATATATGAGATACTTATAAATCTATCTAGAATACAGAAAATGGGTATAGTCTTAGTGTTCATATGGGTACCTGCACATGTGGGAGTACAAGCTAATGAAATGGTTGACAAATTGGCCAAACAGGCATTACAGCATGGGAATGTTGATTTGCAAATTCCACTTAGTAAAGTAGAAATAAAAGGAATAATTAAAGAACACATGAATAAAAAGTGGCAAGTAATGTGGGACAGGGAAAAGAAGGGTAGACATCTATATAAAATTCAAAAACAAGTTGGTAAAGGGAGAGAAAGTTTTATTAGCAGGAAAGAAGACAATTATTTCAAGACTCCGTATAGGACATTCTGGGTTAAATCATTCATTGTTTACAATAGGGAAACATCAAACTGGATTATGTACATCATGTAGTGAAGCAGAGACAATTGAGCATGTACTTTTACATTGTGTAGGATTTGTAAGGGAAAGAGAAGTGTTTTTTAAGAAATTAAAAGATACAGGTTTAGTCAATTTCAATTTATCAAATATTTTAAGTTGTGCCTCAGGACAATCAAATATACAGAAAGAAATGCTTAGGTATCTAAGGAAAACAGGATTGGATATGAGAATTTAAATCACAGTTTTGATTTAATCTTTTGTTTTTTATTTTTTTGTTCTTTCCTCCGCATTGATGCTTCACACTCCAGTCCAGTTGGTGGCGGTAATACAGCATAAGTTGGCTTGTCAACCGCCATTAAACCCTACAAGAAGAAGAAGTAAATGTCTATTCAATGGGTGCGTTCCATTCGACCGTAAGTGGACTGCGAAGTGGACTTCAGAGGGTATTCCGCCATCTTAAGTGAGATTCCAATCCAAAGGGAGCGAACATGTTCAGTCCGAAGGGCACTGCGAACGGCGCAGGGAAGAAGGGAACTTCGATACATCACTTCACAGGAAGTAGAGAGTGAAAATCACCCAAATGTCTGCGCGTCGCGTGCATCACCTGTCTGAACTAATGATGGTGCAGAGCCGTTGGTGGAAGAGTTTTTAAACAGCTCTGCGATTAAGGAGTTTACATGCATTTGAATATTAGTTATTATACAAACTAGAGTATTTATGAATGGTTATGGCAATAACTGTTACATTTGTATATTATATTTGATGAATATGTAAACAAATTAAATGTTTTGAGAAGCACCTGAGGGCTGTCATGTTTTATATTTTACTTTATTTACCTCAGGAATGTTTACTGTGCAGCTGCACTTGGGAAAGAAAGCGCACGAGATGAGACGCTACAAACCCCATTAAGAATAGCCTACATACATAGTTAACCAAATCAAAGTATTTTCATATTGAATGACAGGTGCAGCTTCAAATCTGTTCATAGTCAATACAGGTTATAAGTCAACTAATAAAACTAATGGACAATGTTTTGATTATATGTTTTAGATAGCCTATACTGTGTGTTTTGTAAATGTATATGCTTATTATATGGTTTTCAATTTGAAAGTAAAGTAAATTACAATATTAATTTATGTCATAATCTGCACCCGTCGTTGCCTTTCTTTGATGACGTTGCAGGGCGTCCCAAATGAGCGATTATTGACAGCGAAGTCCACTTCAACTGATATACCGTGCTCAGGGAGTAGGGAGCAGGGAACAGTGCGTAGGGACCCTGTCGAATGCAACGCATCCACTGATTTTAGACTCAGCAGTGAACAGGACTTTTATTTTGGTGTGGTGGTGTGACGTCATAAGGCCGCGCCGCGCTTCCGCATCTGTTGTGATTCTGCTGAAGAGAGGTTTGTGTTTTAAGCTTTTAAAGTGTTTATAGCGACGTATTGTAACACTACATTGCTTTATCTAACATTTATCAGCGTTGTGTGAGTAAAGTAACAGAATAAACTCATGAGTAACAGAAGGAGCGGCTCATTTCTCTCTTTATGGTGAATCAGTTCAAACATGAGTGAGTGACGAGAGAACCGGAGCTTTAGACTCTCCGAGTCAATTGAACCGATTGATTCACAACATCATTACATAGCTAAACTGCCTAATATGAGGGTCTGTATAATTTACATTGTTTTATTAATTTGTTGTGTTAGTTTAGAGTGTTTTTGTATAATCAGGTAATTTAGGTCCATCACTGACTGATGAATCGGAATGCATCGGAATTCAACAACAGTCCAACTAATAATATTAATAATAATAATAATACTTCACCCTTGTCTTTAGAAGACAGCCGTAAACACAGTGTGGTTAAGCTAACATTAGCCGTCCCAGAGGACTACAGGAAGCAGTTTTGTACTCGGAAGAAAAACACCAGTCAAACATATGTGGAATTCGCCAGAGACAAGGGAATTAGTTTTGATAGATGGTGTACTTCTAGCAAATTAATAATAATAATAATAACAACAACTAATTCATAATAAAATATTTAGTTTTGGTGTGTGATGTACGTATTATTCCAAATAAAAAAGGTTGAGAGAAGTTTTTTAAAAACCAAAAACCGCGGCAAAAGGACTTGTGAGTGAAAATTTGATAAATAAAGAGGTGTTTTAAAAAAAATTGATACCACCAAGTTGCTTAAATAAATGGTTAGGGAAAAAATTCAACAGAGCAATTATTTTTAATAATTAAGTCTCCAGACATTTATTTTTAGATCAACTTGATTTAATTGATAATAAATGCAATAATCAATCGATTAGATCGCTTTTTGTTTAAATCTTCTCCTCCATCTAAACTAGTTTGGGTTCGTATGTTTCCCTCATTTGAGTGGAAGATTTTTGGGGATTTCTTAGTCGGTATTGTGTAACAAATAAAACCAAAGAAGAAGTCTCAATTTCTAAGTGTTAAAATGAACTGAAATCTCTTAAATCTGTTTTACTTCATTCAAATGAATATGACTTATCCAAGAGAAACATATTATTGATTTGTTTTTGTTTTAAGAAAATGTTATATTCATCAGTGTTTCCCACAGATTAGAAACCAATTTGTGGTGGCGGGCGGGGGTTTGTGATGGGCACAAATATCGATTTCGATCTTGATTCAGTATTAATTCATATGTATAGCCTACTCTACATATAAGGAAAAATAAGTTTGCCTTTTTAGCATTAATTTAAACTTTTCTTGGGTTAAATTATATTTGCTTGCATTCATTTATATTCACTTGTGTGTGCTTATATAAGTATCATTTCAAAATATCAGGATGCAAGTTAACGTTTAAAAATTTCACATTTAAAGAAATGTAGTGTTTGATCATGTCTAAATATCTATTAAAATGCAAAACCTAAATATAAGTAAGCAGTTATGATCTGCAATACTTTTTTGAGTAGCTAGACTACATGTATATTGATTAAAGAGCCATACAGGCACCAGTGGGTAATGGCATTACACATTAAAATGTATTATTTTTCCAGACACAAAATGGCTATAATTTGCTGTTTGCATTGGAATTCTCTATTTTAACTTTAATTACTACACTAATTGTAATATAAATAAGAAAAATATTAGAAGAAAAATATTTTAATTCATTAAATGGTCATTAATGGGCCATAATTATTGCACAAATATTAAATACTATTTAGTACCAAAAGATCTCCACAAAATATTTGATAAATATTATTATACAAAATATAGAACAATTATTTAATTGAAAAATAGTTAAGGTGTATGGTCACATTTGACCACCAATGAGTATGAGTGTGAGTTGGTAAGGAATACCTGAGGGCTAAATCAGGGTATCTGCAGGTTTCACCAAGTCAAATTTAAGACTTTTTAAGACCTTTTCAAGACCATTATGAATTAAATTTAAGACCTATAATCACGCAATTTAAAAAAAAAAACGTACAAAAGGAAATGCAGAATCACAAAATTACTTGCAAAGCAAATTAATTTATTCAAATTGAACAAAGTATTAGTAATCTTGCACTTCCTCATAGCTCAATCCCACCAGGATTAATATACAAACACACTACCGGTCAAAAGTCTGAGAACGGTAAGATTTTTTTATGTTTTTACATTCTGCTCACCAATGCTGCATTTATGTTATTAAAAATACAAAAAGCTGTAATATTGTGACAGTTCTGTTGTGACTGTTTTCTATGTGAATATATAGTAAAGTGTAATTTATTACTGTGATCAAAGCTGAATTTATCATCATTACTCCAGACTTCAGTGTCACATAATCATTCACTAAATCACTAATCATTCTCATATGAGGATCTGATGATCAACAAACATTTATGTTTATTATCAGTGTTGAACACAGTTGTGTAAAACATTTTTTTTGGATTCTTTGATGGATAAAAAAAAAAAGATTTCTGAAGGATTATGTGACTCTAAAGTCTGGAGCAATGATGCTGAAAATTCAGTTTTGAATCACAGAAATAAATTCTATTTAAGATATATATTGAAATATAGTTATTTTAAATAAAAAAAATAAGTAAAAAAAAAACATTCACAATAATACTGTCTTTGCTGTATTTTGGATCAAATAAATGCAGCCTCGGTGAGCAGGAGAGACTTCTTTAAAAAACATTTTAAAAATCGAACCGTTCTCAAACTTTTGACCGGTAGTGTGTGTGTATGTATATACATTTTTTGTGAGATCAAAATAACTGATTTTGTGATGGTAATTTTCAGAAATGTGCATGTTTCTTTTCTTTTTTTTTCATAATTAGGATGCCACATTTACCATATCATTATATTAGATGCACAATAGTCACACATGGCAATAAAACAAACAAAATGCATGAATCTTGTTTGACAATAGGACAAATAAATACAACTTAAATATACAGATACAAACAGTGCTTTAAGTTTAGGGCTACTGTTTGTTTTTCCCCGTTGTTGTTGTTTGATTAATACTAACGACACAGGCAGGAGGGGGTATAGGCTAGGCTATATTGGGTTGCTTTCACTTTAAGACCTACAGTAATGATGAGCCCATAGATATGGATATGTATGAATATGCCTAGATTCGGTTCACTCGCGCGAGCGCTGAGGCGGCAAACGCCTGCAGAATCCGCGGCCAGTCTGACATCAGTCCGTGTGTCAGTAGCGAATGAGTTCGGGGTTTTCACCGCTTTTTAAACTCTTTGTTTAGTGCTATCGGGCATATCAAACTTTTATTTGGTCATTATACGAGATGGCAGGTGAGAAAGATTCGCCTTTGCTATCACGATCGCGTGAACTGGAGAACTGAAGCTGAAGAATAGAATCCGTTTCATGCGTCTGTGGTACAATCCGAAAGAGCCTCGCGCCAATAACATGAAAGCTGATTGGCTGCTATATAAGATGCATGTTGGTCTCTCACTAGCGAAAAAACGAACTAACAACACACACACACACACACACACTCTCTCTCTCTCTCTCTCTCTCTCTCTCTCTCTCTCTCTCTCTCTCTCTCTCTCTCTCTCTCTCTCTCTCTCTCTCTCTCTCTCTCTCTCTCTCTAAAACATTGCGGGAGCATTTCAATGAGCAATACACGGGTTTCCTGTTTACAAACATTACAGGGTGCGTGCGCATCCTGGAGGCAGAAAGACAGATCGCTGAGCTGGTCCGCTACTGCAACAAGCTTAAGTATTGAAGCTTTCCTTATTGTTTGTATATAACTGCTGACTCAATAAAACGTGATTTTAGTTGGATCTGTTTGTCTGTCTTTAATTTTGCAGTGTTGCTGTGATACATGTATGAATGATCATGTTAGGCTAGTAATGTACTAGCCGCATCTACTGGACAGCGCGAATTTGTTTTTATTTACGTGCCACATTTCATGACTGCACATATATACACAAAATACTAAACTGTAAATAAAATATTTGACAATGGATTACGTGGGAAGCCTTAGTACCTCCGACTGTGCCGATTATATAAAAAAAACTTACTCTCAGCAATGGTGAGATCTTGCCAGATCCTTACGCTATACATGACGATCTGTGGATTGTGGATGACAAACAATGGCCAGCAATTGAATGGCCTGATATATACAATTATCTAATTCAGACACCAAGAGTGTATACTGGAGAAACAGAGCGTACAAATCCCTCGATGCATACAACTACGTGCGGTCATATGTGCAGCTTGTTAAATACTTTGATGCTGCACCGGATTTTTGCGTGTTTAGGTCAGGTGTGCTCCCTAGTCAAAGGCAAGGGAATAAAGCCAAGCCTTATGATGCCTGGGTGTATGTCCACAAGGCCCTTGGGTACATCCTCACAGCTAACTGCAAATGCATGGCAGGCTACGTCTACCTATCAAAATGTACCTGCAATAACAAAAATAATTTTTTGGCAAACGCATGCTTCCCCCTAGGTATGTTAAACATCAGGCACCCAGCACTGGCTCTGTTGGTACAATTAACCACGCAGCAACTCCTTGGCATTTTGACTTACAGACACGCCGCTACTAACCTACAACACAAGAGGTTTCGTCTTTCTGCCTCTCGGGTGCGTGCCCAAGCAGTGATGACGTCGCCGAGAAATCCATGTATGGAGTAGCGTTACATGGACTTAGGAAAATTAAGACCCGTTTAAAATTATTTAAGACCTAGAACTCAATACTTCAGCGAATTTAAGACTTTTAAGGCCTTAAAATTTTGATTTTGAATTTAAAGACATTTAAGACTTTTTAATATCCCGCGGGGACCCTGTAAATACAGGAAAAACATTAATGTTAACAATGTTGCATCTCCATCACTCTCCATAATAAAATGATATTGTAAATATGGTTGGCGTAATAATCAAAGCACACTATGCTGTACTGTTTACCAAAACTTGCTGCAAACATCTGTATAGTGAAGCTGTCGTCTATCCATTCAGATATATTGACAGCTGGTTTGTGTGGAACTATTGAGAGCTCGTGAACCACGTGAGATGAGAGAGCATTTCACAACTCTGTTTTTCAACGCCTCTGGCTTTAACTGTTATTCCACATTAGCTCCAAAACGCTATTAATTGTTGGAATTTCGTATTAAAACTTAAAAAATTGTAAAAGCTAAGACGTTTCATATCAAAAGCAGGTTTGGCAATTTGAGAGCGAGAGATGCTCTTTTTTGCTAATTTTCAAAAGAAAAGTGTAATGGTTATAACATACATTCATATATATATATATATATATATATATATATATATATATATATATATATATATATATATATATATATATATATATATACACACATATATACATATATACATATATACATATATATATATATATATATATATATATATATATATATATATATATATATATATATATATATATATATGTGTGTGTGTGTGTGTGTGTATATATATATATATATATATATATATATATATATATATATATGTGTATATGTATATATATGTGTATATATATATTTGTTTGTGATGCCCTTTAATTTTAAATTCAACTTTTTTGTTTCTTTTTATTTCAATTGTTATGTTTCAATTCATACTTACAAAATGTGCAAATATGTCAAGAAATTCTGTAAATTCTGCTGTTGAATTCGGTAATTTTGAAATAAAAAGTTTAAAAAGCGAACAAACTCACTCTCTTGCCAGTGCACTGACTACTGAACTAGGAGAGATTTTGGATTTATTTTTCTTTCTGTTAATTATTCCCATCTTAAACAGGACAAACACACACACAAACTCCTGGTGAGGTGACTGAGATCCACGTGACACACTATTATAAAGATGACGCTTCTTAAAGAGGAGAGAGAAGACGTGAAGATTGAAGAAACATTGAGAGTGAAACATGAAGAAACTGAGGAACAAACAGAGAAAGAGGAGAGTGAAGACATGAAGATTGAAGAAACATTGAGAGTGAAACATGAAGAAACTGAGGAACAAACAGGTTGGTTTTATTCTTAAAGCTGAATTATGGCCTAATATTGTGTTGGTCCCCATTTTACTGCCACTAGACCCCTGAAGGTGTGCTGTGGTATCTGGCACCAAGATGTTAGCAGCAGATCCTTTAAGTCCAGTAAGTTGCAAGGTGGGGCCTCCATGGATCAGACTTGTTTGTTCAGCTCATCCCACAGATGCTCGATTGGATTGAGATATCAAGCGTACAGCGTTAGTTCTGGCAGGCCATGTAGTCAAGCTCTGCTATCAATTCTAACTCCGCCCCTTTCAGCTGATCCAATTCCTATGCACTCAATTGGCATCTCTCAAACAGGGCGCCTTACTTAAAGGGTTAGTTCACCCAAAAATGAAAATTCTGTCATTATTTACTCACCCTCATGTCGTTCGACACCCGTCAGACCTCCGTTCATATTCGGAACACAAATAAAGATATTTTTGTTGAAAGCTGATGGCTGAGAAAGGCTTCAGACAGGCCTCCATTGGCATTCAGTACATTTACACTCCCAAGACCCATGAAAGGCACTTAAAACGTCGTTACAAAGTCAATCTCACCACAGTGGCTCTACAATAATTTTACGAAACGACGACAATAGTTTCTTGAGCGCAAAAAAAAATCAAAATAACGACTTTATTCCACAAGTTCTTGTCTTCCGCTTTGGCCTCTGGCGTGAACTCACGAAGCACCACGATGCATGCACAAGAATGACGCAGATCCGGCGTTCGGGAATCCATGAAATGCACACTTAAGCCCCATTTTGAGCACTACGCCGAGACCTAAAGCACGATCAATGTAGAATTCAACAGCTTAGATACGCGCGTCTTCCTCTTCCAAATCTCCTCCTCGCTTCTGGGTCATGTGTCCGAACGCCTGATCTACGTCATATTCTCGCGCATGCGTCGTGGTGCTTCGTGAGTTCACGTCCGAGGCCTACACGGAAGACTTGTGGAATAAAGTCTTTAT
Organism: Gobio occitaniae; assembly: GCA_033150135.1. Classification (NCBI taxonomy): domain Eukaryota; kingdom Metazoa; phylum Chordata; class Actinopteri; order Cypriniformes; family Gobionidae; genus Gobio; species Gobio occitaniae. Next base: position 27,766 of record JARQWZ010004072.1, on the reverse strand, counting down.
TTAGATTTTTTTGAACATCTAAGAATTAGGTTCACCTTAAAAGGGACGCAACGGTTGCGAACGCTACTTGCATTGACCTCGGTTGCTGAACAAGTCCAGATGCAATAGAGTCCAGAGTTTCTTGATGTTTTCATTAGGAGTGCGCTGAAGCAATCGTTGGGTTTTTCTTGTTGATTCCCACAAAGATAACTTGAAGATAGTTGCCAGAAGGTGGAAATGTGGTTTCTCAAAAGAGATTGAGCCAAGATGTGCCTAATCAGGGAAAACTTAAAGGCCCTATAAGTTTACACCCACTTGGTCAGGTGACCAATCAAAGATGACCAGCAGAAAGTCTTTGTTCTACTACTTGCATATTTATGGTGGCATGGAGAATTGTGAGTCAATGTCCTTGTGTATTGGAAGTTTGTCTCTAGTCTTTGCCCAAATGGCTGGCGTCTGGTCTCCTGTGCTGCCTTTGAGGGTTCCAGGCATCGTCTCTGCTAAGGTCGTTCAGGAGAGCAGAGGTCATAAGGGCATTTGAAGAGAGGTGGTTTGCGACTCTTTGGGCCGGGCCAGTGATCAAGTTTGACCAAAGGGAAAGGGGGAAGGTTTTTATGGTGCCTGGAGCATTTTGATCATGCCCATCTGTTACAGTGTCGTAAAGGCTATTGTTGACAATTATTCAGAGCACTGTTCCATGTTAACCCATTCTGTTTCAGCATCATTATTAATCCATGCCACTATTGGTACAAACTGGGTGTGCAGGAAGGAAACCGGAGGCGGACTTCAAATAAAGATGGGTTTTAATATAAATGTAGGAGAAATACAAACAACAACACTGGTAACATAAATGAGAACGGACCATGAGTGCAGAGGAGTGAGTCAATATAAAGTGTCTCAAGTCCCTTTATCTAATCCTCTCCACTTAACCGTCAGACTCGTGTAACCGTCATGTTTGTAGTTTTTTAACACTTTTTATCCACGTTTGTAGTTCTCGCAATGGGTTGTGGGCAATATCAGCCGTTAGAGTGCGCATCGATCTGCACTTCAAATTCTGACCGGAAATAGTAGACCATCCGGGAATCTTTTGAATACTCTTTTCAACATACTACGATTTGGGACATACTAATTCTTTTTTCGAATACTATTTAGTACGGATAGTATGGGACGCAGAAAATATAAAGGAGTGTAGATGATGACGAACAGGTGCAGGGAATCCGGGGAGAGCAGGAGAGATGATGAGGAAGTGAGTTCAGATGTGAGACATGGAGGATCATGGGAAATGGAGTCCGGGACAGGCGTGGATTGCGACAACTATTTGGTAACCAGTTTTTATTGACGATTATGTGCACAGCTACCAGATACCCAGAAGCAATTCCACTCCATAAAATCACACCCAGAGCAGTTGTTAAAGCTTTAACAAAGTTCTTTAACACTTTTGGTCTACAGAGAATTGTCCAGACTGATCTGGGGGCTTATTTTCTATCTTAATTGTGTGCTCAAGTCTTTATATTCCTCAATATTACACATCGTATACACAGTGCTTATCACCCAGAGAGTCAGGGGTCATTGGAAAGGTTCCATCAAAAATAATGTAGCAACTTGATTTTTTTTAAAATACACTATTAAGGCTTTTGGAGTCGTTTTTGTGAGAATTTTACTTCCACATCTAAAAATGCCAAATCCGGAAGTGATGTAACGAGAGGGAGTGCGGTGAATTTCATCGATGGGAAAACAATGGATCGCAATGACAGTTCGGACGCTGAGGGAATTATAAATGTTTATTAATATGCATATGGTAGACCAAAGCCATACAATCATGACACAATTAGGGACAGGCCAGGATTAGACAGAACAACGATTAGAGGAAACAAATTGAGTATTTGTGTGAGGAGAAACACTGGAGAACAGAGCAGGTGTCTCGGTGAGAGAACAGTGTTAGCTTATAGATAACGATATGTGTATACTGTGCCCAGATTACAATACTGTGCAGATTATTATCATGTATAAGGCAATAGGGATAATTTAGATTTTTAATTACAATTATATCTGCATTTATGTTATAACCTAAAGACTTTCAAACATCAAAATGTAATTTATTAATATGTATTAGTGTCAAAATGACATAAACAGCTTCTCCTATGTTCTATTTTGCCTGGAAACGCTTCCAACCCGCTTGCATGTCGTGTGAAAAATAGGCATCGGTTCTATTTCTCTCGAGCTGCGCATGAGACGCGTGTCACGCAGGCAGTGTACCCTAACATGGGAGCCAGAAAAAAACGGACATGACACACAGCCGGTGTGTAGTGTTTCTACGAGCTGAATCTCTGATGGATCCGTGACCGCCATGCCGACGACTGAACCACCGACAGTATAGTGTTATTGTATGCTTTTCATGTTATTCTTTATTCATTAATTCTGTGTTATGGGTTTATTTCGTGACGATTCACCGATAGTGTGAGAAGTTATGAGTATGTGTTTGAGTGAACTTGAATGTACATGCGGCATTAATAAAATATTTACATTACCAGCGCATAATTCCCTTTTACCTTTTCTCATGGTATTTTCATACAAGGTTATATATTCATTTAGAAAAAAATGTAACCTGCAATATGCCCTTTAAAAGCAATGATTAGGAAATACTGCATCGAGTCCATAGACCGTAAAAAAATATGGACGACGCGACTTCATTGACTTCCGCTGACCAGAGTTGAGGCTTTCGTAGACCCCACACGGCGCTGACATCTTGAGACCGAGTCTGCGCAGTAGCGATCTCGGGACCGGAGTTGCGCAGTAGAGAACAGGAAGTAGAGGCGCGATTATCAAAAGCCCGCCCACATTCTCACAGATGCAGAACAATTCATTATGCTCCAATCTCCTCCCAAAAATCCCGAAAAAAGTCTGTTAGTGCCTCAGTGACAACTTCACTCAGAGAAGCCGTCAATCTGAGCTGTCAATCATGACGTCACCCCCCGTTTTTATAGCATCAAATAACGAACTAAAACTAAACTTATTTAAACACTTGAAATGAAATCATCGTAATAAAAACTGCCTAAAATTACAGAAACCATCTTTAGGAAACAATAATTTGAAGTGTAATTGAATTGTTTAGTGTGTCTCGCGTCCATTCTAATACATGGAGGGGTGGGGTTTAGTAGCTATACTGGGACAGGCCACCGGGGGGCGATCGAGGCGCGAGGCTTCAGTTTTTGACAGGAGTGCTACAGGCTTGATCGAGACATGGTCTAAGTGGGACGAAGGTGTTCCTTTGCTTTTATTCTCAATCCGTGAAACGGTGCAGGAGTCTCTGAAGTTCAGCCCATCAGAGCTGGTCTTTGGCCATACTGTGAGAGGACCACTGACAGTTCTTAAAGAGACAATGTTAGGCATTGAAGACTCTAAGAAAACAAATGTGTTAGATTACGTCATTAAATTCCATAATTGGTTTCAGAAAATATGTGTGCTATCCCCCCAACCCCACACCACCACCTGGTGTGATGCCCGTTTGAATAGGATCTAGTTGTATGTTGGTTTTGATCATTTACATGTCTAAATGTTTTGTTGTCTGTTGCTTTGTGCCATTAAACTGGTGTTAATTTGCATTTGTCTCTTTTTGCCTTAGACCTTACAGTGCTGAAAAAGGAGAGTGAAGTACTGAATGAAATCGAAGAGAAAGATCAATATAAGAATAATTATTTAATAACTGGGAAAAAAACTTTTAGTTGCTCACAGGCTGAAAAGACACGAAAAAGGGGTGAAAAGAAGGGAACTAGAAGTAATTTCACCTGTCAACAATGTGAAAAAAGTTTCAACCGAAAAGGAAGCCTTAACAGGCACATGAGAATTCACAACGGAGAGAAACCTTGTACCTGCCAACGCTGTGGAAAGAGTTTCGCTCCAGGAGTAAGCCTTAAAAGACACATGAGAGTTCACACTGGAGAGAAGCCTTACACATGCCCTCAGTGTGAAATAAGTTTCACTCAAAAAGGAAGCTTTAACAGTCACATTGGAATTCACACTGGAGAGAAAAACTACACCTGCCAACAGTGTGGAAAGAGTTTTGATCGACATGAAAACCTTAAAGTCCACATGAGAGTTCACACGGGAGAGAAACTCTTCATATGCCCTCAGTGTGGAAAGAGTTTCACTACAAAACAACACTTTGAAGACCACATAAGGATTCACACGAGAGAGAAGCCGTTCACCTGCCAACAGTGTGAAAAAAAATTCAACCGAAAAGGAAGCCTTGAGAGGCACATGAGAGTTCACACTGGAAAGAATCCATTCACCTGCCAACAGTGTGGAAAGAGTTTCAACCGAAAAGAAAGCCTTAACAGGCACATGAGAGTTCACACTGGAGAGAAGCCTTGTACCTGTCAACACTGTGGAAAGAATTTCGCTCCAGGAGCAAGCCTTAAAAGACACATGAGAGTTCACACTGGAAAGAAGCCGTTCACCTGCCAACAGTGTGAAATAAGTTTCACTCAAAAAGGAAGCTTTAACAGACACATCGGAATTCACATTGGAGAGAAACTCTACACCTGCCAACAGTGTGGAAAGAGTTTCACTACAAAACAACACTTTGAAGACCACATAAGGATTCACACTGGAGAGAAGCCGTTCACCTGCCAACATTGTGGAAAAAGTTTCAACCGAAAAGGAAGCCTTGACAGGCACATGAGAGTTCACACTGGAGAGAAGACTTTCACCTGCCAACAGTGAGGAAAGAGTTTCAACCGAAAAGAAAGCCTTAACAGACACATGGGCGTTCACACTGGGGAGCAACTCTACACCTGCCCTCAGTGTGGGAAGAGTTTCAATCAAAAACAACACTTTGTAGACCACATAAGAGTTCACACTGGAGAGAAGCCGTTCACCTGCCAACAGTGTGGAACGAGTTTCAACCGAAAAGAAAACTTAAACCGGCACATGAGAGTTCACACTGGAGAGAAGCCGTTCACCTGCCAACAGTGTGGAACGAGTTTCAACCGAAAAGAAAACTTAAACCGGCACATGAGAGTTCACACTGGAGAGAAGCCGTTTACATGTGGGCACTGTGGGAAAAGTTGTAGGTATAAAAAAGTGCTGGAGTACCACATGAGTATTCATGTATGAGAGAACTGTTTTTTTTTTTAATATGTCATCAGTGTGGTATGAATTGAGAGACTGAATAATGTGCTGATTATTTTTACAGTACTAAATCACCTTAGAGGCCTGAATTCCCAAATAATGTCCAGTGACTATTAGGGATGCACCGAATCCAGATTTTTGGGGTTTGGCCGAATACCGAATCCACTGGTTAAGATTCTGCCGACTCTGAAACCGAATACCGAATCCTACTCCCATCCTCAGTCCATTATCACAGTAAACACATTAATAAAGTAAACAACGTCCACAGCAGTGTAGTAAGAACTTTGACCGATTAATATTATCAGTTTTATGTTTTTTTATGCTTTTTTGTTTGTTTGTTCGCTGCATGGTTAAAGAAAAAGATGCTGTATTTGTTCACTAATTGTAATCTCTGTATTCCCAGGGCATCAGTGCCATCTGAAGTGTCGTTTTCGTAGTGTGGTTTTGGTCAAGTTTACTAAAGTAAACATTGTCACGTATATGTTCTTCTCGTCGCTGTTTCCTGATGGTTTATAGAACAATTACCCCGAGTCGCCCTCTGCCGTTTCAAAGAACAACACAACGGCGAGTGCAGAGGCTTGCGCTGCGGAGACAGACGAAAGTATAAACAAGGCTTGAGAGAGGGTTTTCTGCCGCAGGTCTACCTGTCAACAGGCTGCGCTCCAGACTAACCCCACATCACTTAGACATGTTACTTAAAAAAAACACATACAAGGTGTGGATTGAGGTAGGCATGCTATTTTTATTTGACAAAAAAACTATTCCGGTTCTTCAAAGTTTCAAACGGATTCAGTGTATTTTCGTTTTGTCATCTTAATTTGGTAATTATTTAGGTGAAAAATATTTAGTGTAGGCTTATTTATTTTATTCTTTTTATTTATATTTTATCTGATCTGTATGCTGCCGTTTGCACGGTAAAAGAAACCCCGGTAAAAGAAAAAAAGTGTCTTTTTAACGGGTCACAGACACTCGTCAATCGTATTTTTATTTAATGCCAATTCAATATTATAATCTTATCAGTTAACTGTTTAAGGTCCCATGGCATGACATTTCATTTTATGAGGTTTTTCAACATTAATATGAGTTCCCCCCTAGCCTGAATATTGTCCCCAAGTGGCTAGAAATGTTGATCGGTGTAAACCGAGTTCTGGCTGTCTTTCTCTGCCTTTGAGAAAATGACAGCTCAGACGAGCTGATCTTGAATTTTCCTGTTATGACTTCATAACAGGAACGGTTACCTCCCTTTCCTCAACCCAGAGAATTTGGCACGCCCATGCAAGCGCTATATTTGTCCTCGAGAGATCATGGCTTGTGAACAAGTGAACGCTGGCAGTTTCTCAGTGTTTGGATGTACAAATGAAAAGTCTTTTTTCAGTTCCTTCTGATCTGTGATCAGTGATTTCTGATGTGTAGCTAATTATTCAAGTTCCCACAGAACTTTATTATTCATGCTGCGGCTTCTCTCTCTCCCGACAGAACGGTGTTTTCAATCTTGTGAGTCCATGTTTTTGTACGTCCTCGTCGCGTCTATCTGTTCTACAATGTGCATACAGTCATGAGTTTCTGCTCAACATCGGCAGAGCCACATCTTTAGAGATAAACCTCACGCACGCCGAGGCTCGGGCTGCACTGACCGGTTGGCCTTCAACATCCCCGACCCCCAGTACTGCATCTGGCCCACAGCGGAGGCGCCAAACGCGGCGCGAGATTAAGCAGAAGGGGGGTGAGCGTGAGGGTATCCGGCTAGGCTAGCCAGCTATTCCCACAATGCAATACAAACGATACAAACTCAATAAACTCACAGCGCTGACAGCGCTCTCATAACTCAGTAGTTACTATATAACTTTGTTAGCAATCGCTCCGTCTCTGGTCCTCTAGTGATGTCCGGTTCGCGAACAAATCATTCTTTTGAACCGGTTCTTTTTAGTGAACCGGTTCTTTTCAGTGAACCAAACCAGTTCACCAAATCGGACTGAATCGTTCTAAACGGTTCGCATCTCGAGTACGCGCTTATCCATAATTTACTAAAGTTACTAACTTTCTGACATGAGTGACATCCCTCCGACTAGAAATAAACTAATAATCTGAAGTATATTCTAGTAACTACAACAGTTCACTGAACTGAGACGTGCTGAGAGAACTGATGAGAAGTGAATTCAGGTCCATCCTAGTGATGTGTCGTTCATGAACGATTCGTTCATTTTGAACGAATCTTTAATATGACTCGGGACTACCGAGTTGTCTCAGAGAGTGATTCGTTCATTTTGTGTTGACCGCGCATGCGCATTACGCTGAATCTGTACTGGAAAGAACAAAAATTATTAGTTCATCTTTCGAGTCTCGAGTCTCGAGTTCGGGTTTGAGTCTTTCGTTCTTCCTGTCAGTCCCATAGAGTCTATGCTGTCAGTAACGGAAACAGAAAAGATTCGTTCTTTCGAGTTCGGGTTTGAGTCTTTCGTTCTTCCTGTCAGTCCCATAGAGTCTATGCTGTCAGTAACGGAAACAGAAAAGATTCGTTCTTTCGAGTTCGGGTTTGAGTCTTTCGTTCTTCCTGTCAGTCCCATAGAGTCTATGCTGTCAGTAACGGAAACAGAAAAGATTAGTTCTTTCAAGTCTTTCGGTTTGAGTGTTTCGTTCTTTTGTCACGTGTGACTTGTCACGGTATTGAACACTAGTTCACAACCTTTTTACTAACAAGCACGTAGTTATTTTTTTTTAATTTTTATATATATAATTCTCAGTTAATATCAGACATAAACAAATATGGGAAATATATTGACTATTCAAGTCTAACATCACAAATTCAAGTCAATTAGACTATTACTCGTTTTGAATCAACTGTATTTTATTTTTCTCTATTGAGTTATATTAATTTTTTTTTTGTCCTTGTGTTATTAATGAATAAAAATCAGTTTAAAAATGTTACCTAAACCTTTGTAAAATAGCTTATAGGCCTATAGCACCTATACATAAACATATTACACACACACATATATATCTATATCTATCTATATCTATCTATCTATCTATCTATCTATCTATCTATATATATATGTATGCATGTGTGTGTTTGTGCTATATGATTCAAAACGAGTAATAGTCTAATTGACTTGAAGCACAACAGCGCATGCGGCTCCTGCACTGCAGACGGCGTATGTGTGAAATGGCCGTTAGACCTCGACATTGCAATGCAAGGCAGCCCCTCACAAAAATCTGGTATGTGACATGTATCTAGCAGTCCTCAGTCTGTGGTGATTCCACTGATTTACAAAGAAATCCCTGTTGATTCGAGGTATAATGTAGGGCCCACATGTGCTTCTCATTAATAGGATCAATCACACCATCTTGTTCCAGAAATGTAAATAAAGAGTGGTAGACATTTATAGTACCTCTCCAAACATCTCCCCACAGCCTTTCGATCCTCTGGTTATGGGTGCTCCTGCCTCTCATGGCACTTCCTCTACCATTTCCTCTGAAGACCTCCATGAACAAGCAAACTGCATAGTTTTCCCCACCATGATCACATCGATCTCTGGAAGGTACGCCATACTGGACTGTGGCGTTCACAAATTGGTCCATGACTGTGGCACTTCTGTTGTTATTGGAGGCTTGAAGAAACACCACAAGCCTACTGAAGCCATCAATTCAACCATCAACCACAATTCTCCACCTGTAAAGATATTAGAAAACAAGGGTGGTATTACAGTTCAGACAACATATACTTACATGTTTATCACTTTTAGCAGAGTTTATGTAACTTAAAAGGGTTTCCTGTAAAATGACACCAAAAGTGTGTATTTAGAGACCACTGTATGTGTGTATGGGAAGCTTTTCAATTTGGGTAGGCCAAATCCAGGCAGAAATTGTCCCAGAGTAATTTAGTGTAAATAAGTTACTTTGTGTAAAACAAATGCCAAAGTGATGCATGTCTCCAGAAAGTAGAGACTCTAAGCTTTCAAATGGTATCACATATGAGGTCAGAGCTCCTCCACCACAGACATTTAAAGTATATACATGATGATGTCATTCCGGATAGGGTCTGCAGATATTTCTTAATATTAAGCCTAAAAGTGTTTAATGTCACTATTATTAAGGATAGTATGATCACTGTATAATTTAAATGCAAGATATTTAAAGTGTGCCTAAAGTATACTTGCAATAGTTCCACTTTAGCACAATCAAATATTAAGTATATCTTCAGTTGGACCTCAGAAATAATTATGGATAACTAAAGGACATTAAATACAATATTACAAAATTAAATTTCCAATTTAGCAGACTTTAAGTAAGTATACCTTTTTAGGATACTAAACGTACAATTGCAGGGTGTTAATATTAAGTACATAAATGTATTTGTAGTATATTTAGCATAAAATAAATGTATTTCAAATACATTTTAGTATATTTATTTTTCACTAGAGTAGGCTTTGCCGTGGAAGGCAATTCTTCCTTGTGTCTTCAGTAAACCATTACATTTGCACAATCTTTGCCAGTGAATCCTCCCAAAGTGTTTAAGACTTAGCTGTGTTAGTACACTAAGTGACTGACCTCAGATGTACACATCTACTTATATACTTTAATGCCACTCCTCCATGCCAAATCCATGTTTCCTTGACATTCCTGTGACTCACAGGACACAATGATTTTCCCCCCATGTTTTATTCTGGACATAATGATGGACAGTGTGACCATGGAAAGTCTTTTGGACAGAATATATACCATTAACTTCATCAATACACTCACTCCTGAGGTGGTGTTTGGAATTCACATCCAAAACTTGGTTGGTATGCTTACGGTCAATGTGCTTTCTAATGTTACATTTATTCATTAGCACTAAAACTATAACTAGTCATCACATCAGTACAACAGGCTTGTTAAAAGAAAGTTTACTGCACACAACGGCTGCCACATATTTAATTTATTTATTTACTCAAGCGCCCGAGGGCATAATCAGGTTAATTTGAACAACAGGCTTATTTCCATAGTGTAGCGTCTGGGGTGTCTCTCAACTAGGATCAAAGTGGTGAGAATTAAATTCCTGCTCCAATGGCTCCAAAAAGTCTGAGTCAAATTGCGCCTCCGACTGTTTAATGACCAGCTAGAGTGTGACCAGAAGATAGTTGATGGCGCTTTCTGAGCTTCAATCAGATTCTAATCAGCCAGGACAGTTCCCTCACCCTTCAGTCTGGAACGGCCGGGGGTTGACTCTAACACACACACACACACACACACACACACACACACACACACACACACACACACACACACACACACACACACACACACACACACACACACACACACACACACACACACACACAAGCATTCCCCTCTATTTAGCCTTTAATTAAACTATCCCAGAAATTACATATATGATGATTTCTTAAGTGTATGCATGCTCCCTATATTTCTTATGCTTGCGTGATGTAAGAGCTATCTTAAACGCTCCAAATTGCTCTGTATAGAAGATGCACTGCCTTCATGTCTGTAAACCAAGGCATGTCTGATGTCTAAATGTTCCTTTTTTCTGTGTCTTAGTCAATGGTACAAAGTATATGATTATGAGATGTACCGCTAGTATGGTTAGGTCTTTGGAGTGAAACTTTACTAATTCTGGCTTCCAGCAAGAACATTCCATTGAGTAATAAAGTCCGAACAAAGAAAGTCTCTCCCGCCTGAAATTCACAACAACGATTGGTCGTCTCAGGGAAAATGGGTGTAGGTTAATGGACTTCAAAAGACAGTAACACTAGCACATTTGTTGCTCAGTCAACTTGCAAGGACCCCGACGAGACAAATTTCCTTTTCCTCCCATCTCATCAGCGCGGCTCGCGGGCTTTGACCTGCGAGCCGGCGCGGTCCAGCCAAGCTGTTGTTTCCTTTGAAGATCGACGCGCTCCGCGACACAGTCAGCGGCGCGCTCCACCAGACCGATGAACTTAGCTGGACGAGATGAACTTTCCCTTCCAAGACGCTCCCTTACCAAACACCTTTAAAGGGTTAGTTCACCCAAAAAGGAAAATTCTGTCATTAATTACTCACCCTCATGTCGTTGGACACCCGTAAGATCTCCGTTCATATTCGGAACACAAATGAAGATATTTTAGTTGAAAGCTGATGGCTGAGAAAGGCTTCAGACAGGCCTCCATTGGCATTCAGTACATTGACACTTCCAAGATCCATGAAAGGCACTTAAAACGTCGTTACAAAGTCTATCTCACCACAGTGGCTCTACAATAATCTTACAATGCGACGACAATAGTCAAAAAAAAAATCAAAATAACACCTTTTTCCAACTTGTTCTCGACTTCCGTGTATGCCTCCATGACGCATGCGCGAGAATATGACGTAGCGGCGGTGTTCGGGAATCCATGAAATACACACTTAAGCCCCATTTTGAGAACTACGCCGAGACCTAAAGCACGATCAATGTAGAATTCAACAGCTTAGACACGCGCGTCTTCCTCTGCTCGTAAACAAATCGCTTCTGGGTCATCTGTCCGTACGTCGGATCTGCGTCATATTCTCGCGCATGCGTCGTGGAGGCATACACGGAAGTCAAGAACAAGTTGGATAAAGGTGTTATTTAGATTTTTTTTTTCCGCACAAAAACTATTGTCGTCGCATCGTAAGATTATTGTAGAGCCACTGTGGTGAAATAGACTTTGTAACGACGTTTTAAGTGCCTTTCATGGATCTTGGAAGTGTCAATGTACTGAATGCCAATGGAGGCCTATCTGAAGCCTTTCTCAGCCATCAGCTTTCAACTAAAATATCTTCATTTGTGTTCCGAATATGAACGGAGGACTTACGGGTGTCCAACGACATGAGGGTGAGTGATTAATGACAGAATTTTCATTTTTGGGTGAACTAACCCTTTAAAACTCCCGCGGACCAACGAAGCTCCGGAAGAACCAAAAAGAGAGAGCGCTTCAGCGCACGAACACTCTGAGAAACGCCAACGCACGCATCTTGCTTTACACAACACCAAGAAACCATGCAAGTATCAATTCTACCGAAATTTAGATTTAGTTTTAAGATTGTACCCCTGTTTAAGGTGATATGGTTCTTGCTGGCTCTAGTGGTTATGTCTGGGAAGGTGCCGGATCGGACACGATTAAACCCTTCTTCCTTTCCCTTCCCCTCATCCTCCTCTTTACCTTCCACTATTCTGTAAATACATGTATTCTTTATTTAGTCATATGTAATCGTAGTATTAGTCTTTATTAAAACCATGATATCCACGTTTTGATTGTCATTGTTTTGCTCACAGAACACGAGTCCCTTTAAAATGAGGGCAGCAAATGAGTATTTATTTACCGGGCCGGAAAAATGGAGAATATAGAATTTGAGTATCTATAAATATGATTTCTGGAGTATTTTGTATGTTTGTAGGCTACTGATGCATCATATTTTAATTTTCTTAAGATTGCACCCCTGCCTTGCAGGTAAAAAAAAAAAACTTATTACAACTGAAAAAAAAAAAGTATGCAATTTAATAGACACATCTTTACTGAAATGTATTGTGCTGTTGTGTTTGATGTTGACAGACATGTTTATTTTCTCTGCCTTAGGATTGAAAGGGTCCTGGGACAGGTGAGAGAGTGGGAAACTTGGCCATGGTTTGTCTTCATGAATGAGGTGTTGGGACAACCCCACTCCATCCCTGAGGACACACCAGGGCCAAGTTCAGCAGTGGATGACCAAGATGAGGAGCAACTCCAGCCAAGAGGAAACGAGACCGAGAGGATGAGCTGATGGAGATACTGAGGGAAGACAGGAAGTTTCAGCGAGAGACAGATGAGAGCCATACCTGTCAAGTTTTGGATTTGAAAATAAGGGAAATTTTTCGGCGCCCACCGCAAGCAGTCCCACCACCCCAACCAAGCTCCAGTATCCCTTACATTTTAGGACAGGTGTTATAGCCCAAATGAAAACACAAAAGGGTATATATAATGAGCATTTATTTAAAGGCTTATTTGCATATTTTCTGTTCATTTAAAATTGCTTGTCATTAGATTTTATTTTCATTCCACACATTCTTTTCATTTCATATTGCTTTTCTTTTACAGTTTTTCTTTTCTTTTCATTTTACATAACTTTTCTTTACTCTTTTAGTGAGTTATTGTACAAATTTGTTGCAGACTTTGCATTCTTTAAGACTGTTTTGGAAGGAGTGTATTTGTGGGCTGGGCCAGAGTGGTTCATTTTACATGAGAGCAGAGCACAAACAGTTCTGTTGTCTAATGTCATCCTATTCTCTGTAACAATCTTTCGTACCATGCTAAATACCCTTTCTGAACTTGCATTGCTATGGGCAGGGCTCGACATGAACGCTTGGATTTTTTGAAGGGGCAAGTGAAAAAAAATGTACTTGCCCAACAGACAAGTATCCTGAGTAAAATGTCAAAACAAAAAAATAACTAGGGAATCACCAAAGTGCAATAATGATTCTGCATTCAGTTAGTGTAAGTGGCGATCGATAGTGGATAATAATATCAAACGAACTGACAACAATGTTGAGTGGTTGAGGCTCACGCAGCCTCTCGAAGAGAAAATTGAAAACAAATGAGCTCACACACAGAAACTCAGTTAACATACACGGTTAAAATGGTGTAGTTATTATATTTATAACATATGATACAGTTAAGCAACATTACACTAACAAGAGTGTTGTTTTCCAGAATACCATCACGACTGGAAATGACACTGATTTCATACGCCAGTTCCATAAACAATTAATTAACATTAAGTCACTTACATTTTATAATTAAATTCGCTGTCCCATTGATCACGGTATTTACACGAGGGTTTTTGTTTTTTTTGGCAGGAGTGCCTTAATCCGTCTCTATCGTTACGTCCATCATCCGTCTCTGTTTTGTTTTTTTCCCGCGTTGTCACTCGTCATCTGACCTCACACACTAGCCTCGCGACAACTGGCACCTATACTGTAGGCTACTGCAGATGGCAGTTATCGCGAGGCTAGTTACAGAGCTCAGATTGGAAATGTTTTTGTTTTTTTACTCCGGTATTATTGTTTTTTAATAACGCAGGTTAAAATACGGGAGATTTACAGGAAAATACTAATACAGGAGGACGGCGGGTAAGAAGGGTAAAATACGGGACTTTCCCGGCCAAAACGGGATACTTGACAGGTATGATGAGAGCAGGGAGAGAATGCTGATTGTTTTTTTCTTCTTGAGAGATTGTTAAAAATTACTAAACTAACTAGAACTAACTAACTAAACTAGAACTTAAATTTTGGTTTTGTAAATTAAAATGTGTAAATGAAACATTACTGTTCTACACATTATTTTTTGTTATGCAAGTTATAATTTGTAAATGAAACAATAAATTGTTCGATACATTTTCATTTACAGTACTTTTTACAACTATTTACATAAGTTATGTTTAAGATTAGAAAAACAAAATAAATTTTAAAATTAACAGTACATAAAACAGATGGAAGAAAATGTTTTTATGTAGACTTTTATTGAACTGGGCTGGGAGACCCTGGTGAAGCCTCTCTGGGTCAGCGGGACATCATCTGGGATCAGGGCATTTTCCACTGTCTACCAACAGGTTTGCAGTGCTGACTTAGCCTATTCGACGGCTGCCATGTCGCTAAGATGTTTTCAGAAAGAGGGAAGAATAAATTAAATTAACTCACATCCTCAAAGCAAACAACAAAATATTTTAACATGCATAACTGTTCTATGAGCTGAACTCTGCAGGACAGCGGCCCTCCAAGACCAACGGTGCCTATAATCTATAAGACATATTTCTAGTGTATTTTATTTTTAGATTCTTTTTTAAACGATAACTAATATCAAAATGTAATATCCATGTGTTAAAAGTCAGTTTTTCATAAAACCACAATATTTGACTCTGAGATGAAGTTGAATAAAAATCTGAGGTACTTCACAATTATACTCAAATACAGAGTAAATGTATTTCGTTACATTATTTGTACTATTTAGCAACTGTTGACAGCTGCCGTTGAAGAGAAATGGAAGCTTTAGCGTAAGTTCTGCCAGGAAGACTTAATTGTCATGTCACTTTAATTTTATCTATCCAATCACATGCTAAACACCTGGGTATAAAAGATCGGTACTTACACATGTCTGAGTTCGCAGACGCTGACGCTCCAATTCACTTGACGATCCGGGCGTTCCGTAGTGGTCGATCGCTGGTCCTACGATAACTAATAATGTGTTTACAGTGGCGTTCTAAGTCCATGTCAGCCTTTCATTCTGTTCAATGGGTTACCGCAGTAACAGACGCGAGTGCTTCACTAACAAGAGCAAGTCTCACGTCAGACTCAGATCAATCGCTTCATGAGGACTATCTGGGCATGTTATCAAAGACACGGCTGTGGTTTTCATCACCATTCCGGCGACATCACTACATCAGCATTTATCACAGTGATATGCATATGGTTATGCATTCCGATGCCGATTGGGTGTAGTATCTTACTTTTTTCAACTTTGTCGCAAGCATGTCTGTATAGAGCACACACATGCATCGTGTGAGACGCGCACAGGTGTTTGCCGGTCTGCTCGTGCAACGTGATCTCTCGTTGTGACTCGTTTGTGCCCATAGTGCTCGTAAATGATTCGTATGACACCGGTTACCGTTATAGATAGTATTTTGTTATAAAACTGAAACAGAACAGATATGCACAGCATATTTTGACTCTATCATTCTCCCTACGAATGCAAGGAAAATTAACACGGGTTTTAAAGCAACATGCACCCATTTAATCGGGGCTTCATGTTGAACTGAAGTTAAGCTGAAATCGCGATTGGGTTCAGTGTTATCAGATCGCTAAAATTGAATTTAAAAACTATGCTGAGCAAATAAGCATATTTAGGTACAGCACCGACATCAGTGCTTTAATCCGGTCTGATCCAATGGCGTTAGATTCATCTTCCAAGTGCTGTGAGTTCGTCACATATGCAATTTAACTGTCACAACAAAGTTTCAAGCTTGAAGTGTTGGCTGTCATCCAGCAGAGTACATATTTTGCTCAAACATACGGGGCACCAAGCCTTGGACTGGCTTTCTTTCGTGATTCGATATGGCTTCCTTCCCTATGAGGAAGATCTGTAGCGTTCTGTGCTCATATAAAGGTGCTTTGCTTATTGCATTATTAATGCGCTACATATTAATACATTAGTTAATCAAAACAATCACGTCATATATATATATATATAATGTAATTGTGTGCTTTTGTCTTCGCTTTACTCTAGTTATTTTGACTCTATTCGTATTTTATTCAGCTACTGATATCTGGATACCTCTTTATATTTCTAGAAACCTAGAATTTGGTGTTATGTCTCCCTTGGTCTTCCGTGCTAGGACGCATGGCTACATTCATGAATAAAACAAATGTGTATCTCGCTTGTACTCTCAGCATCATATGTTGGGTAAGGTTTGCATACAAAACAAGGTTGACTTGATATTCGATAGCAGTACTTATTTAATTCTCTTACTCAATCCGACTGTTAACATAAAGATTGCATCGCACAGCATCTAAATCGCAGCACGGGAATACAATTATTCAAATCTTTTATGAATATAGTGAGCAGAGTGCACTCCTTTATAAACGCATGAAACTGCCAAATGCTTCAGTTCAGATAAACTCAGTGGAAATTGCTGTGGTCAATCTGACTACACCGAATCATGATCTATTGGATGTTCTACTATTCGTTGGTCAAACATATGACTGGAAGGCAGAATTAGCGGTGAACAAGCTCTGAGCCATTCAATCCTGATTGTGTGTTTTCTGTTTTGTGTAGCGCCTCCAATTGGGCATTGTATTCGAGTGCCCAACGGACATTACATTTATGCATTTGACGGACGCTTTTGTCCGGGCACCTTGAGTTGCATTCAGGGTGCACATTTGGCGTTTTTCGGGTCTTGCTTTTCTGGGAATCGGGCCTATGGCTCGGCGTTGCTGGTGCCATGCTCTACTGTTTGAGCTACAGAAAAGACACGCCTGTGATCAGTTACACTCGCACTGAATTCTATCGTGACTAAAACATATACAGGGGAGTAAATATAGCATTGACCGTTGCACAGTCTGCTTATGCGTATTGATTTCTGGCTGCGCCGCAAACAGCGAGTTCTCTCGCAGTAAGTTTTTCTCTTCACTAAAGCTGGCACACACGGTGCGCTTATAGACATTGTGATTTGTTGCTTTTCAGACTGCGATCCTGATGCCACCCTGGGGGATCTCAGTGCATTTACAGCAGGCTGTATGTTAATCAGACGCACAAAGACGTGTCTGGAGTTTTACATCAACCCATTCACTAAATTATCATGGCGTTGGGGAACATGTCAAACTAACTATTAAAGACATCAGATTTTATTCTAGGAATTTTTAGGATTGCGATATTGTCTCATACTGCCAAACGTGGCTAAAATCACAGTATTATCCTGGCTTAGGTTATCAAATGAAGATTTTGCTTTGATCTCTTTCATAGGTTCGGTAGCGGTGTCGGTTCCTATATAGCTAGTTATGGTTTTATTAGCTAGTAAAGCTTAAACATATAAAACATTATTTTTCCTTTTGCAAGGGCGTCGTCCGGTGTTCCCAATCACATGCGCATGTTATGTATTTATCATGCTGTTCTGGTTTATTTTCTTTTGGGGGTTCTCTCAGCAGGTTGACGGTTAGATGGTGTTCTATCAAGATGTGAGCGGGAGCTACGCCCAGGGGTTTAGAATCCTCCTAACTGCAGATGGAAGATGTGTGATCTCTAACTCACCTGTGCATGGGCCATTCTTTCAGATTGGTGTTGCTACGAACATAGCTCAACGCGCGGAGTTGGCATCCTCTACTAAGGTCTCTCCTATCAAGAAGCATTTGAATGCAGGATTCCATGATGGTCAAGATGGTTTCTTCAGCAATGCTTAAACCATCAGGCATGTTCATGAAACTCTCCCATAATTCCAAAGGTAAAACTAAGATTACCTACTTGTCTTAACAAACATCAGGTACGTTCAAAGCTTGTAAGGTTGATCTTCCACTTACACCGATATTCCGATAGAAGCCATGTTTTAT
This sequence comes from Gobio occitaniae, assembly GCA_033150135.1. Lineage (NCBI taxonomy): Eukaryota > Metazoa > Chordata > Actinopteri > Cypriniformes > Gobionidae > Gobio > Gobio occitaniae. Next base: position 9,588 of record JARQWZ010004072.1, on the reverse strand, counting down.
CAGCCTTTTGGCTTCATGTGTCCAGGGAAATTCACTTTAGAAACGAATCAGTTTGATTCTACTCTCTGTCTTTCCCGTTCTGATCGTCACTTCTCACTCAATTTCTTTACTCTTACTTAAGCATTCTAGAATGACTTTAAAGGTTCCGGTATCACATGAACAATTTCTAAGATGAAGAATAATTACTGTCCCTTCACTTTTAAGGTTAAATATCCTCACGTTCATCCTAAGACTTCCGACCACTCCCCCCTATTTTATCTAATGGAGCACCTCTCTCTAAGGCCTGGTTCAGACCCACTTTTATACTGACTTAAAAGCTGCAGTTTACCTCCTTCTCTTCATATCAGACTTTCTACAGCTACGACAGCGGAAATTCTAGGCCAGCATTTAAGCTACCGGGGAGATGATGTTCTTCTGCATTCAAGTCTTATATAAGACAGATTCTAAAATCATCCTTGAAGCTCAGCAAGCTCTCCAGTAATGGTTCTGGTAAATCCCTATGCAACTACTGGTGGTGGTGTTCCGGCCAATTCGGCTCGGTACGTTATGATAGCATGGTCTTTCTACTATATCAAAGATGGCGTGTGGCCCTGCGGCCTTGTCTCTGTGGTCTAGCAGACCGTGTGGCCCTGCGGCCTTGTCTCTGTGGTTTATACAGGTTTAAAAAAAAAAAATATATATATATATATATATATAAATATATATATATAAAAACCTGTTACATTTTATGCAGCAACAGATATGAATTGCTCACGTGTAGTACTCATCTACAAATTATAGCTTCAAGTTCTGTTTTATCATGAATTGACCTGTTTAGCCATCAGCAGGCGGCGTTCCATGTTCACGCTTAACATGTTAACTCTTATTCTTCTTCTTTGTAGGAACTCCAGGACACAAGACCGGTGGGTCTATTTTATGTACCTTTTTTCGTGTGGCCCTGCGGCCTTGTCTCTGTGGTCTATCAGACCGTGTGGCCCTGCGGCCTTGTCTCTGTGGCCCTGCGGCCTTGTCTCTGTGGTCTAGCAGACCGTATGGCCCTGCGGTCTTGTCTCTGTGGTCTAACAGACCGCGCGGCCCTGCGGCCTTGTCTCTGTGGTCTATCAGACCGTGTGGCCCTGCGGCCTTGTCTCTGTGGCCCTGCGGCCTTGTCTCTGTGGTCTAGCAGACCGTATGGCCCTGCGGCCTTGTCTCTGTGGTCTAACAGGCCGCGCGGCCCTGCGGCCTTGTCTCTGTGGTCTAGCAGACCGCGCGGCCCTGCGGCCTTGTCTCTGTGGTCTACCAGACCGTGTGGCCCGGCGGCCTTGTCTCTGTGGTCTATCAGGCCGTGTGGCCCGGCGGCCTTGTCTCTGTGGTCTATCAGGCCGTGTGGCCCGGCGGCCTTGTCTCTGTGGCCCGGCGGCCTTGTCTCTGTGGCCCGGCGGCCTTGTCTCTGTGGCCCTGCGGCCTTGTCTCTGTGGTCTAGCAGACCGTGTGGCCCTGCGGCCTTGTCTCTGTGGTCTAACAGACCGCGCGGCCCTGCGGCCTTGTTTCTGTGGTCTAGCAGACCGCGCGGCCCTGCGGCCTTGTCTCTGTGGTCTATCAGGCCGTGTGGCCCGGCGGCCTTGTCTCTGTGGCCCTGCGGCCTTGTCCTTGTGGCCCTGCGGCCTTGTCTCTGTGGTCTAACAGACCGCGCGGCCCTGCGGCCTTGTCTCTGTGGTCTAGCAGACCGCGCGGCCCTGCGGCCTTGTCTCTGTGGTCTACCAGACCGTGTGGCCCGGCGGCCTTGTCTCTGTGGTCTATCAGGCCGTGTGGCCCGGCGGCCTTGTCTCTGTGGCCCGGCGGCCTTGTCTCTGTGGTCTACCAGACCGTGTGGCCCGGCGGCCTTGTCTCTGTGGTCTATCAGGCCGTGTGGCCCGGCGGCCTTGTCTCTGTGGCCCTGCGGCCTTGTCCTTGTGGCCCTGCGGCCTTGTCTCTGTGGTCTAACAGACCGCGCGGCCCTGCGGCCTTGTCTCTGTGGTCTAGCAGACCGCGCGGCCCTGCGGCCTTGTCTCTGTGGTCTACCAGACCGTGTGGCCCGGCGGCCTTGTCTCTGTGGTCTAGCAGACCGCGCGGCCCTGCGGCCTTGTCTCTGTGGTTCAGCAGTCCGTGCGGCCCTGTGGCCTTGCCTCCGTTGGTCCAACAGTCCGTGCGGCCCTGCGGCCTTGTCTTTGTGGTCTAGCAGTCCGTGCGGCCCTGCGGCCTTGTCTCTGTGGTCTATCAGGCCTTGTGGCCCGGCGGCCTTGTCTCTGTGGCCCGGCGGCCTTGTCTCTGTGGTCTAACAGACCGTGTGGCCCGGCGGCCTTGTCTCTGTGGTCTAACAGGCCGTGTGGCCCTGCGGCCTTGTCTCTGTGGCCCGGCGGCCTTGTCTCTGTGGCCCTGCGGCCGTGTCTCTGTGGTCTAACAGACCGTGTGGCCCTGCGGCCTCGTCTCTGCGGCCCTGCGGCCTTGTCTTTGTGGCCCTGTGGCCTCGTCTTTGTGGCCCTGCGGCCTTGTTTCTGTGGTTATACATGTTTTATATATAAATATATGTACATTTATGCAGCAGCAGATATGATTTGCTCACGTGTAGTACTCATCTACAACTATAAATTCAAGTTCTGTTTAATCATGAAGTGGCCTTTAGCCATCAACAGGTGGCGTTCCATGTTCACGCTTAACATGTTAACGCTTATTCTTCTTCTTTGTAGGAATCCCAGGATACAAGACCGGTGGGTCTATTTTTATTTTTTTTTACCATTTTTGGGGGTAGGATAGGCTCCGTCCAGGTGGAAGTATTCTTCCACTTATTCTTGGGGGTCGGCTGCGCCTCTGCCTTCATCTTCAGGCAGGATATGCAGAGTCCGGACCCTCAGATTGCGAGCTACGGACGGGGCCTATGCCAATATACTTTATTCCTTGCTGGGTTGTTAATAAATGGATAATTGTTACAGTATTTATTCTCCCGAGTCTTTCTGGCAGAAATGGAAGCTTTAGCGTAAGTTCTGCCAGGAAGACTTAATTGTCATGTCACTTTAATTTTATCTATCCAATCACATGCTAAACACCTGGGTATAAAAGATCGGTACTTACACATGTCTGAGTTCGCAGACGCTGACGCTCCAATTCACCGCCATCCTCCCCACCACCTCCAAGTCAAATCCTTCCCTACATCCACCCCACCACCACCAGGATGGTCCCTTCCATACCTCACGGGGGGGTCGGCTGCGCCTCTGCCTTCATCTTCAGGCAGGATATGCAGAGTCCGGACCCTCAGATTGCGAGCTACGGACGGGGCCTATGCCAATATACTTTATTCCTTGCTGGGTTGTTAATAAATGGATAATTGTTACAGTATTTATTCTCCCGAGTCTTTCTGGCAGAACTGAAATGAACATTTATACTGGACTTTAAAGTTATATTCAACTGCCTAAAAACAAAACAACTAAAGATGTTTACCTCGGCCCATTTATATGCATAATAAAGAGTATAAACTATGTAAAATCGTATGTTGGTAACATATTAGTCAACATTTTATTTTTATCAGTAGATACATTAGATTACTGGAGTAAATTGAAACCCAATACTTGCATTAAAAAGTGTAATCTGGCAATTTCTCTTCAAAAATCCGACGTCGCGGCGCGCAAGGAATTCTGGGGTAGGCAAGGCTGCGAAGCATCCATCTGAGTATCCTTCATTTAATGGGAAAAGAAGGACGCATTTGCAGGCCGTATTTTGAAGGAGCCTTCGAAGGACCTACGAATTGGGACAGCCTTCGTTGCGCCGCGGTGATGCAATGCGCTATACCTTCCACTGTAAACGAGTCTCGGTGCGTCCTTTGAAGGCTGCGTCGGCCGCGCACTACAGAGGTCACGGCCTTCAAAGGATGCAGCCCTTGAATTGGGACACAGCTTCTATCTCTCATTTTCCTCCCTGTGGTATGGTAATATAATGTTTCCTCCTTTCAGCTCCAGTCTCTTCTGGGCTGTTTGTTGTGCTGGTTTTTATCAGTTTGGGTCTCTATGTTGGGCTTATTATGGGGGAAACCTTTGACACAACCATTTTGAGTCTCTTACCCATTAGCTCATGAGTTTTTGTCCAGCTAACAATCTACATGAAGAAAAATTTTGGCCTCAGACTAAAACAAAAAGAAGTTCAGACCTTCATCACACACGTTTTCCAATATAAGAGACTCCAGCGTGACTGTGATCAACACTGATCCTGGATCACTGAGCAGCTCTCTTCACATTTCTGCCTGTTGGATTACTATTCATATACTATATATTATTAAAATCTAAAGTCATATTAGATGTTTGAGACATCAGCCAAGAAAACCGTTCCAGGCAGTAAAAGTAGATTTAATAAGAAACCAGAACAAACACAGTAACTTGAGCAAGAACAAGAGCATCAACTTTTGACCAAGCAAAGGTTTTCTGAAAAAGCAGCACAATTCATTCATGAAATCAGAATAAACGAACACACGGACAGGGACATGATCCTTATTCTGGGAAGAATGATTGTTTGGATCCCAGGTGTCCGTCCATTTCATCCCACTGCAAATCAGTAAAAGAAACACATCATTTGATCAGATACACATTTACAGAACAGGCTGTGACATGCAAGGGTTACACACACAATGACTTTCTGAAGGGCAAACACATCTTTGTGCTCAGTGAAGAAATGTAAAGACAAAAGAAATTATGTTTTAGGCCATCAAAAGGAATGCGTTCATTATAATACATGTAACACACACAAGCTTGCCTTTGCCAACAGGTTTAGCTCATGTGAATCATTATTGTAGTGGCCCTTATATGTGATCCATCCCATCCTGAACACGCTTCCATCTGACTCTGAGCTCTTCAACAGCCTTTAAGAAACACAAGCAACATTCACATTAACATGTCTTCAATGACACTGAAATAAACTCCTGGGCCCGTATTCATAAAGAATCGTAATGCAAAGAGCAGCTCCTAGTGACAAAATTCTCAGAAAATTCTTAGAAATGTGGGCGTTTACTCTTAAAATTAACAAAAAAATCCTAGTAAAGAAAAAAGTAATTCAGAAAGCATCTTAACCCTTAAAAGAGGTCTTAAGGTCAAATTTGTTAGGAGCACGGACGAGGACTTTTAAGAGGCTTAAGAGTTTCTTTAGCAGCGGAGAAAATGGCAGAAAGACGAAGAGGGAGAAGAAATGTGTTGCAGACAATGGATGACAGTGACTTAATAAGACGCTATAGATTAGATCGTGCAGGGATCATGTTTGTTGCATTAAATCCAACTTTCAAACCACCAATTAAATAGACATGCCAGCAATCAGTGGAATTGGAAAGAGTAGAACAATGTTTATAATTCTAAGCCAATCAAATACCTTATAGGAAATTTACAGCATGGTAAATAATAAAAGGATTTATATGCATATATATAATGTGTGTGTGAGTGAGAGAGAACGGTAAAATAGGACAATTTGCACTTGTAATTTCAAAGTGAAGGCTTAGAATAGACCCTATACTTAAAAGCGCTCCTTTTTTCCCCTTTTTGGACAACCAACCAATCACAGTCTTCAAAAGACTGTGTCATACGTAGCAACGGGGTCAGCCCCGCCTCTTCACTAAGATAAAAGTTTTTGTATTTTCCTTGCTCAGAGTTGCTCTCAGATCAGTCCCGAATAGCTCTTAAGCTAAGACTCCTACGTAAAAGTTTTTAAGCTAAATTAGAAGTTTTCTGAGAGGACTCTTAGAATCTTTATGAATACGGGCCCTGTTCTACTCTGTAGTTCTCATTAAAACTGCTCGTGCAACACCTGCTTGATCACAGATCCACTTTCTGTGTTTGCCTCCTGACATTTACCCAACTCCCAACTAATTCCCTTATTTAAACCCTGCAACACAAACCCTATTCCACACTCAACCAAAAAATAGCCTCCCCCCACTCCCTCTGCCCCCTCCCAAAAAAAACTTCTACCCCCTCAAATAGCTGAGCCAATGTCTCAGCATGGCCCCTCCTGTGGCCGGGGTCCAATTAAACACCCCCTCCACTAATGGGGGGGGGGGATGCTGCACCCCATCCCCTAATTATGTCATTAATCCCCCTGCTATTATCAATGATCTCCCTGGGCAGATCCCTACTGTGATTGATCTCTGGGATATAAACCCTTGCCCCCGGAAAGGCCCTCAATGGCCCCCTAGAGGCTCCTCCAGTCCCTCTGCTCCCTGTTGTTTAATCCGAAGGCCAAAACCACCCGTCGAACAACTGGCGACACCCTTGTTTTATATTTTAATAGATACTGGGCATGGGACAAGTTAGTCCCCGGGAAACAGTCCAGCTCTATCTCACTGTCCTCAATACTGGGCACCCTGCCCACATTCGAGTCTCCCAGTACAAAGGATCTTCCTCTCTGGCACCAGCTCCCAGTTTTCATACTTGGCACCCCCATGCTTGTGCCTAACATGGAGGCTGCGGGCCGTGCCAGCTCCTCTTTCTATTCCTTCCGGCCCCACTGCCCCTTGTGCCGGTGCCTCCACAACAGGTCCATCTTCCTCCTCCAAAAGCCAGAGGGGGCACTCCCCCAAATGAAACCAGTCCATCTCCTGAGGCTCCTCTTGTACTACAGCCTCCGGAGCCATCGTCTCTGGGACCGACTCCACCTCCTTTTCCTGCACAGAAAGGCCCCCCTTGGCCCTACTAACATGGGTCTTCCTCTGGGGCAACGGGGCCAGCTGCGACACCAAGGCCACCACGGTCTGCCCCTGCCCACCCTGCTTCTGAAAACCGACTGCTGGCTGCGACGAGGGACCTGGACCTGGATCTTCCTCCTGTGCCCCCCTCCATCTCCTGCAGCTCCATCTCCCTTTGATATAGCTTTCCTATAGCTCAAACAGTAGAGCATGGTGCTATCAATGCCAAGGTCATGGGTTCGATTCCCAGGGAAAGCAAGAATTGACAAATTGTAAAATGTGTACCTTGAATGCTTTGGATAAAAGCGTCTGCCAAATGCATAAATGTAAATGTTTGAGGGGCCTCTGCCGACCCCCTCATCATCACGGCCCTAACCTCCTCCCTAGCCAACCGAATTGTTAAGGGGTGGATGTGCTTCAGCCCCCTATAGGCCCACCTGCAGGCCACCTCCCAAGCTTCTTCCCACCGAACCCTTGAGACATCCCGTAATTGGGCCCTGACCCCCTGTAGGGCCTCCTCATAATGGTTTTGGAGGATGTCTACCCCCGTATAGAGCCAACTCTTGGCATTCCCAAAGGCCATCCACTCCATTCTTAGTGTGGGTAACGCTGGCCGGATGCCATCCGACATCTGCCTGGCCATCCGCACCAGGCGCGCCGGCTGGGGATTCTGCTCCTCCGGGCCCTGCACCGCCCGACTATGGTGAAAAACTTTCAGAAACTTAAAGAAGACCCTGACAGCGGCATATTTGTGTCTTCATCAGGCGCAGGGAATGACTAAACCTCTCTCTTACTGAACCCACACCGCTTTATATGTGCCCAGTGTGGGCGGGGCTTCTTGCACTGCAAACAAAAAACGTACCCTTCCACACAAAATAGTGCTTCATCAATCGTTTTATATGTACATCCTCTATGGTATTTACAATTTAAACAATGCTATAAAGAGTGCCAAAACAGCAGGCACTTACAAAATAAAACCTATATAAAAGGAGGTCCATAGACATGGCACTGGCTGGTTAGGTAAATGAAATCCAAGAAGCAGATGAACCGTCGCAAGGAAAATCCCCACCATGGACAAACCACAACTGGCTGTGCACTGTGCTATGCGTTCTGGCCGCCACCTTTTTAAATACATTTTATTAAGAAAGCCAACGCTGTTTTAAACATACTCACAGCACTAAAAATTATGCCCGGGCTGTTGCGACGCGGGCTCTAGGGCTCACACAACACGAAGGGGTAGGTTTTAGTGCAGTATTTCGGCGAGGGACAGGCATCCAACGGTCCACAAAAGCTCCCTGAATTTTTCTTTGGCTTTGCTACACCGTCCACCCACATGGTGGCAGCCATTTTGTCACTCAACCTCTATTTTGGTAGGGTTAGGGTTAGGTTTTTTGAGAAAGCAACGCCTCCCCCCAGACCACCCTTTCGGGCTGTCCAGTTTGGTTTAGGGAGGATGCCGGAAGGCACTGGCCGGCGCATGCTTTTGATGAGGCTGCTCCACTCTTGCCGCTGGTTATGCCTCCCCCCTCTTTTTCTTTTCAATCACAATTCTCCTCTTATCTTGTTTTCCCTTTCTTTCCACGTCTCTGACCCTAATTTGTTGTCCTCAACCATGCCATTTTACTTGTTTCAAGTCCATGGAAATCCCATCCCTACTCTTTATGAAGGCCGGTTTTAGTATATTCGAGTATTTTTATCCTAATCCACTATTTGCTAATACTGAGATGGCTCCCATCTTTTGGGATTATGTCTCCCTTGTCTGATAAATTAATTTAGATATGTCCTGATCCTGATAAATTAATTTAGATATGTCCTGATCCTATGCCTCAGAGTTTGGTCCTATCTCCCATTGAGGGTAACCAAGCCCATTTTTCCAAAATTACTTCCTCCAGTGTTTCTAGTGATTGTTTTTATAAGCACCCCCAACCCAGCCTGAGTTCCCTAACAATCCATGTACCTCTATCAAAAGAACAAATCAGTGATGTACCTCAGGATCTTTGAGTGTTTCGGCCCTTTAAACACCATACACCCTTCTGAGGCGGCCCGTCCAAGGTAGATAAATCCATGGCGTGTGTTCTTCCAGTATTTCCGAGTTTTACCACCTCCCAGCCAACCCTTTTACAAAGAGTGCTATTACCATGTTACTACCAAAACTACAAGGTGTATTTACACTATTGAAGTAGTGTAAATACACCCCCAACCCCAGAGATTTAGTCATTGCAACACACCATCTATTTTTACTCCATCCTCTTTTTATTTCCGGTAAATTCACCCAACCTTTACGTTCAGCCCTTTCGGGAACCATGTTCCTAGCTTTTCCACCCAATATTTCTCCTTCTTCAGCCTTTCCCGCTTTCCCCATTCCGGGTTATGCTCCCCTGGACCGTCAGACTCTGGATCCCATGCCTCCGAAAGTGGGGTACTATGTGTCCCACGTGTCGTGTCCCCTTTCTCACGGCGTGTCTGTGCCCGCTCATCCTTGTGAGGATGAAGTTCCTTGTTTCTCCTATGTACCTGATCCCACACCGGGAGCAACGAATCAAATAAATACAGTTCTTTAGATTCAGGTGTAATAATTTCACTTTTGGGCCCAAACAAGGGACGCCAATTATGTAGTGATTTTACCTTCGTCCATCCAAGGACGTTAAGTAAGGTAGTGATTGGTACTCACGTCACCGCTGACGTTGTGATTTCTGGATTACACGTCACTTAAGGTGTGGTTATGAGTACATCAGATGACCACCTTCCCCCTCTCTTGGGACACTAGTCAAGGTCTTTTACCTTGGCTGTATGAGAACACTCCACACAGGAGGCTGTTCAATCATTTTAGATTGAATGTAAAGTGGGGAGAGTTGGTCAGCTGATTTATCTGAAAGATTGGTGAGATTTCTAACTTGTAGAGCCTTTTCTGTATTATCAGC